>AWOL01S0001543.1:0-46720 GCA_000715115.1 Nicotiana otophora
TTCTTGAATTTACGTCGACTAACTTACGGCATGATCTAAGGTATGCGAATTTGGGTTGTAACAAAATTTCTACCTCGGCGGGTATAATAGCTTCGGTACCATAAACCAATAGATAAGGAGTTGCCCAAGTTGATGTCCGAACCATAGTGCGGTATCCAAGCAAAGCGAATGGTAACTTCTCGTTCCACTCTTTGTAGTTGTCCACCATCTTCCTTAGTATCTTCTTAATATTCTTGTTGGCGGCTTCTATAGTCCATTCATCTGCGGCCTATATGTAGTGGAATTGTGGTGTTTGATCTTGAATGTTGCGCACATAGCCTGCATCAAATAACTATTGAGGTTGGCGGCATTATCAGTAATAATTGACTCGGGCACCCCAAATCAGCAGACAGTTTAGTCTCGAAGAAAATCTGCCATGTCCTTCTTAGTTATGGCTTTGTAGGATGCAACTTCGACCCATTTGGTGAAGTAATCAATGGCTACCAATATGAATCTGTGTCCATTGGAGGCAGCGGGCTCGATTGGGCCAATGACATCTATGCCCCATATGGCAAAAGGCGAAGGTGAGCTCGTCATATTTAGTTCATTGGGTGGAACCCATTTCATGTCGGCATGTACCTGACGCTGGTGACATTTCTGTACATACTTGATGCAGTAAGTTTCCATAGTCATCCAAAAATATCCCGCCCTTAGTATTTTCTTGGCTAGAACGAACCAATTCATGTGAGGTTGGTGTGTCCTCGCAAGTATCTCTTTGAGTAGTCTGGATGCTTCCTTAGCATCGACACATCTTAGAAATCCTAGATTGGGAGTTCTTCTGTACAGAATTCCTCCGCTCTAAAATAAATGGTTAGCTAACCTCCATAATGTGCGCTTTTGAGTATGTTGTTGCGACCAAACACACTCACGCAACTATACGTGGTCGTCAAGTAATAGAGTAGTGAGTAGAGTATCGTTCCCACAGAGACTTATGATTAACTTTTGACTGATTCAAACTCAAACAACTTATCGATTCAAGATATTTATCACAAAATATATAACTGACTAATTTACTACCTAAGAATCTATCAAGCAATGAAATAACTAGAAATCAACCACAACACTTGAGAAATTTCGGATAAAACATGTCAATGAGACCTGGGGGATTGTGGGTCATTTGAGAATGGAGGTCATGACAACACACAAAAATACACAATATACAAGAGAAGAAGGAGATGAGGAACATACCTTTTAGTCTTGAGAAGAGAACACACAAGAAATAGTGGTGAATTTGGGAGAGAGAGAGGAAGGAGAGAAAAAGAACGAAGGTAGGGGTTGTGGGTTTTGGGCGTTACGATGAGAGAGAGAGAGAGAGAAAGGGTGGGGTTTTGGGTTAGAGTTAATTTAATTTGTTTGGGGGAATGGATTGGGTAATTGGGTATGGGTGATTATGTGTGTGTATATGGCTAGTTGGGTCGGGTTATATGGGTCGGGTTAACTAAAAACAATACAAGCAAATAAAAATTATTAAACCTTACCTGACCCCCATCCTAGCACCCCACTCTAGGCCTGGCGCTGGGGGTTATGAGCAAGCTGGATTTTGCGCCCCAGGCAGCGTGGGGCACTGGCCTGGGTGCTGGTTCGCCGAAATTTCTTTTTTTTTTTTGGGATATAAATTCCCTCCTACCCGAGCACTCAATACATACCTTATACACACCCCACACCTTTTCCGCCTATGATTTCTATAACTATAAAGAAAACAAAAAAAAAACTAGTCTACTCTGACTAAAAGAAAACAAAAAACTACGCTACGAAAGAATTAAAAATTGGGTTGCTTCCCAACAAACACATTATTTAATGTCGCGCCACAACTCAACACGTTTTGCAAGCATCGTCCAAGTCCACCGAGGTCTTGTGACATGCAATGTCACGACCCCAATAATATCTTACTCTCTGCCCATTTACCAAAAAGGTATTACTTGAGCTCGTATCATACAATTCCACCGCTCAATGAGGCTTCACACTTACCACCACAAAAAGACCTGTCCATCGGGACTTAAGATTCCTAGGGAAAAGCTTCAACCTCGAATTAAACAAGAGAACCTCTTGACCTGGCTCAAACTCGCGATGATTATCATGCCACCTCTTGATCTTTTCTTTATACAATGTGGCATTTTCGTACGCGTGCAATCAAAACACATCAAGCTCGTTGAGTTGTAACAACCTTTTCTCGCCGGCTAAGTCCATAACAATACTTAAATTTTTAATTGCCCAATAGGCTTTGTGTTCAAGCTCGACGGCAAGTGGCACGCCTTCCCATAAACCAATTTATATGGAGAAGTGCCTATGGAGGTCTTGTATGTAGTTCGATATGCCCATAATGCATCGTCCAGCTTTCCGGCCCAGTCCTTCCTATTTACACTTACCATTTTCTCCAGAATTTGCTTCACCTCTCTGTTTGACACTTCAATCGACAACTTTGGAGGAGGCCCACTTGTCCTATTTAGGGGCTCAAGGGGGTTTAATCCCTGCATGTAAGCACATGATGTATCTAGTATATGCATCATCTCCTCAACCTCATCATCAATCTCCAAGCTATCAAAAAACATGAGTTCTTTCTCTAGGGAATCATCTAGATATACACTCGTGCCGATAAGTTTCTCATCCACATCCACAACAAATATCATAGAGAGCTCCTCATAATGGCGGGGAAGTTGGATCGCCTTGTAGACATTAAAAACTGCTTCCTCATTGTCCATCCTCATAATTATTTTTTCCTCTCTCACTTTAATAATTGCATCACCTGTATCCAAGAGAGGTCATCCCAATATGATTGGAACTTCTTTATCTACCTAATAATCTAGGATAATGAAGTCCGTTGGGAAGATGAATTTCCCAATTTGCAGCAATACATCTTCAATCACTCCTTCAGGGTAGGCTATGGATCTATCCGCTAGTTGCAACATCACACTAGTTGGTCTTGTAGCTCCCAGACCCAATTCCTTGAAGAAGGAAAAGGGCATCAGATTTATGCTCGCCCCTAAATCACAAAGAGAACGACCCACATCGATATTACCAATCCACACAGGGATGGTGAAGCTGCCAGGATCCTTAAGCTTTTGAGGAAGCTTGTTTTGGACCCTCGAAGTGCACACATCAGTAAGTGCGACTGTCTTGAATTCAGTCAATCTCCTCTTATGAGCCACTATATCTTTGATGTACTTAGCATACTTTAAAATTTCGCGAAGTACATCTACCAATGGAATATTCAATTGAACCTGTCTCACCATAGAGAGAAATTTGTTGAACATGCGATCATCATTCTTCTTCTGTAATCTTTGGGGGAACGATGGTGGTGTCCTTGTAGCATTCATTTGCTCCGAACTTGCATCATCATTTTTTGACTCATGTGTTACCTTAGGAATCAACTCCCCTTCAGGTATAAGCTTATCCTTTCTCTTCTTAGGCACTTCTTCTAATTCCCTCCCGTTTCTGAGTGTAATTGCATTAAATTAAGGCTTCGTCTCTGTATCACTAGGAAGAGCGCCTGTAGGCCTAGTATTTGTATGTGACGCTAATTGCCCCATTTGACTCTCAAGATTTCTTAAATCGGTCCTGAGTTGTTGATTATCAAGTAACAACTTCTTCAACAAGTCATTCACACTCTCTTCTACTTGCTGGGGTGGCTTCTGAGGTTGATTAAAATTTCCTTGGGGACTATAATGATTCTGAGTCGTCTGATTTCCATCCCAGGAGAAGTTAGGATGATTCTTCCAATTTAGATTTTAAGTGTTTCCATATTGTGCATGCTAATTTATCGGACCTTTGCTCTATTGCCCCGCACAATAGATAGATTCAGGATTCGTGAGGCACATGTCACTCGGGTGACTGTCACCACATAATTCGTAGCAAGTAGACATCTGTTGTACATTTTTCATATGTTGTGTTTGATTTATTGTCATTCTATTCATCTGATTTTCCAATTTTGCTATATCTGCTCTCATGGTTGATAAGTCATAAAGTTCAATTACATCGGTTGCTTTCTGTTTAAGTGCTCTTTGTGATTCCCCATCTCCTTGAAAATTATGATCTTTAGCAGTGAAGTTGTTTAGCAGGAGTTGGATTTCACTATACGACCTCGCCATTCAACTACCTCTACAAGTTGAGTCAAGATTCATCTTTGATGTCTCGTTTAACCCATCAACAAAAGTGTGCCCCAATACCTCATCACTATGACATTGATGTGGGCAATCTCTGAGTAGCTTCTTGTATCTTTACCATGCTTGATAAAGAGTCTCTCCATCCTGTTGTTGGAACCCAAGAATCTGGTTCCTCAGCGACTTTGTCTTCTTAGTGGGAAAGAACATGATTAAGAATTTTCTTGCTAAATCATCCCAAGTGTGGATTGAGTTCGCGAGATTCTTTTGCAACTAATCTTTGGCTTCCCCAACAGTGAAAATGGGAACAATGTTAGTCTGACACAGTCCTTGGAAATGTTAGGATAATTGTAAGTATCCATAATTTCCAGGAAGTTCTGAATGTGCCTTTGCGAGTCTTCATTAGATAGACCCACATATTGCTCTGTGGACTGTATCACCTGCACCATGTACTATTTGAGTTCAAAGTGACCAGTGATTTCAGTATTCACAATAGCTTGAGTCATATTAGCAAGATTGGGTCTTGCGGCTTCTATCACCGGACGATCTTCATTACCTGCCATCTCTAGTGGCTATGGTTGAACTACGATGTCCAACTATCTTTCTATTCTAGTTCCAGATTTGACTTCCCTCCTCACCTTATAAAGTGTTCGTTCAATTTCAAGATCAACTCCCCTAGTAGGCAGACTGCTTGTGGATCTCTATTGGGATGGGGTCGATATAATTCTTGTCTGAATGTTGTATAATGGAAGATAACGTATCCAATACGTCTGCCAACTCATTCTGAATTCGTAGGACATGCTTGAATTCTATCTTTGTGAACCTCTTAATTAATTCCTGCACACAGTGTAAGTACGATATTATCTTGGTATTCATGGTGGCCCATTCTCCGAGTACCTAATGTATCAACAAATCCGAGTCTCCAATTACTAATAATTCCTGGATGTTCATGTCGATGGCCAACCTAAGCCCCAAAATGGAAGCCTCATATTCTTCCATATTATTGGTGCATGGGAACATAAGTTTGGCGGATACCAGATAATGTTGGCCGGTTTCCGATACTAGGATAGCTCTGATACCCACTCCCTTGAAGTTTGCAGATCTATAGAATAACATTCTCCAACTATCATAAGCTTCGACGATATCTTCCCCTATGAAAGAGACTTCCTCATCGGGAAAATACATCTTCAATGGTTCTTATTCTCTTTCCACAGGGTTCTATGCTAGGTGATCGATCAACTCTTGCCCCTTGATTTCCTTCTGAATCACATAAACAATGTTGAATTCACTTAGCAGTATTTGCCACTTTGCCAACTTACCAGTAGGCATCGACTTTTGAAAGATGTAATTTAAGGGGTCCATTCTCGATATGAGGTATGTGGTGTATGCGCAAAAATAATGCCTCAACTTCTGGCTATCAATATCAGAGTGCAACAAGTGCATTCCAGTAGAGAATACCGATCTTCGTAGGGTGTGAACTTCTTACTTAGATAGTATATGGCTTTCTCTTTCCTCCCTGTATCATCAGGTTATCCCAAGACGTATCCAAACGCTCCGTCTAACATGAACAAGTACATAAGTAGAGGTCTCTCGGGCTCTGGTGGGACCAACATAAGAGGTTTGGACAGATACTCTTTGGTTTTATTGCAAGCCTTTTGACACTCCTCAGTCCAACTTGTTGCAGCATCCTTTCTCAGCATCTTGAAGATTGGTTCACATATTACCGTCGACCATGCTATGAAACGACTGATGTAATTGAGTCGACCTAAGGATATCATTATGTCCTTCTTGTTCCTTGGCGGAGGCAGGTCCCTGATGGCTTATATCTTTGACAAGTCTAACTCGATCCCTCAGCGGCTGACAATGAAACCTAGTAGCTTCCCAGCAAGGAGTCCGAAGGCACATTTTGCGGGGTTCAATTTCAAGTTGTATCTCCCTAGGCGGTCGAAGAACTTTCTCATATCTTTTATGTGACCTAAGCTCTTCTAGGATTTGATGATGACGTCATCCACATAAACCTCGACCTCCTTATGTATCATATCATGAAAGAGAGTGGTCATGGACCTCATGTAAGTAGCCCCGACATTCTTTAAACCAAACAACATCATTTTATAGCAATACATACCCCATGGCATGATGAAGGTTGTTTTCTCTTCGTCTTCTTCGTCCATCCATATCTGGTGATGTCCTGTAAAATAATCGATAAAGGATTGGAGTTCATTCTTGGCGTAATTATCGATCAAGATATGTATATTCGGCAGTGGTAAATCATCCTTGGGACTTTCTCTATTAAGATCTATGTAGTCGACGCATATGCTGACCTTTCTATCTTTCTTCGGTATGGGCACGATATTAGCTAACCAGGTCAGATACTCGACTACTCAAAGGACTTTGGCATTGATCCGCTTGGTGACCTCTTCTTTTAGCTTCAAACTCATGTCTGACTTGAATTTTCTAAGTTTCTGCTTCACTGGTGGACACATTGGGTTGGTAGGTAGCTAGTGGGCTACTATGGATGTACTCAACCGTGTCATGTCATCATTGGACAATGCAAAGATGTCGTCATATTCTTTCAAAAATCTGATGTACTCTTCTTTGTTTGACGATGAAAGATGGATACTAATGCGGGTCTTTTTGACTATTTCAGAATCTCCCAAATTAACCGTCTCAGTGTCCTCTAAGTTTGACTTTGGTTTGTTCTCAAAATCTTCTACTTCCCTGATAATTTCCTGGAGTATTACATCATTCTCCCGTTCCTCTGAATCACTCTCAACGTGTTGCGTTGTCTCATTACATATCACAGTTATAGATATAACAAGATAGGTAATAGTTATGCTGAAAAGGATGCAGAGATAGTAATATAAATAAATGAAGAGAAATAATGGATTAATTTGACACTTAAAAATGTCAAAACAAAAACGACTCAATCTCGAGTATTTATTTCAAACAAAATAATTGAATGTCTTAAGTGCTTAGAAAATAGTATTGTAAGAAAAATCATGCTAGTCTGTAGAAGCTACCCAGGTGCTCGACAAACCCGAGACAGTGAAACCGTCCAGTTCCTTAGAACAACTCCATTTCCTGCCATATGGATGGTGAGATACTCCTCCTCCTCTCCCAAAATCACGTTGCAGTCCATATATTCTTCATTCAAGAACAAATTTCTTGTGCCGGCTATAATCTCATCTTCTTCAGAACCCCAAATCACGCCGGCCTCGGAATGTCTGGTGCAACGATGGTATGGGTTTAGGCAACAGATAGTAGGAATCGTTCCATGGAGCCGTCCAGTACTGATATTCCTGAACAGTGTTTTCATACCCAAGGCCAAAGGTAGTATTTAGGGTCCGCGATCGTATTGGTTCGGCTATTCCCTAAAGCTTAGGTTCGATACCTCGGCCTGGCTCATACCCTAGCCAAAGTAGCACGCTCAATACTTTATCACTCCACCATCATCCCTTTTTGCTTGTATTTACCCATTCGATGTTGTGAAAAGTCTCCCCTCCTAGCTTCCTTTTGCCTTCAACTACCGATATAGTTTGGTTTGTATAGATAGGATTGTTGCAATCTCCATGAACAATAACCTCTAGATGATTTCACTCCAACTTCACAGCTTGATGCATAGCAGAAGAAACTGCCCCGGCCATGTGTATCCAAGGTCGTCCAAGCAACATGTTGTAATTGGTAGAGATGTCTAGTACCTGGAACTCGACATCAATCACGGTCGGACCTATATTCAAACTCAAATCAATTTCTCCGATTGTAGCTCTCTGGGACCTGTTGAATGCTTTCACATTCATGTTTCCTAACCGTATACCTACACCTAAACCTCCTCAAAGTGGTTAGAGGGCATATATTTAGACTCGAACCACCATCGATCAAGACTCGAGCAATGCACTGGTTTTAATATTGCACAGTAATGTTTAGCGCCCGGTTGTGACTGAAACCTTGTGATGGCAATTCATCTTCATGGAAGGCGATCTTGTGTGTTTCTAGTATTTTTCCCACCATGTTCACGGTTTCTCCTCTGGTGATGCCAACAAGCACATAAGTGTCACTCAACACCTTCATCAAGGCATTTTTAATGTGTCTGAATTCTACAATAGACATGATAGATATTTGGGCAGGAGTTTTGTTCAGGTGATCAATAATAGAATATTCCTTGGCTTGCACCTTTCTCCACAAATAATCAGTACCTATTTCCACAATAGGTGGTTTTGGTGCAGCTTCCTTACTTGTTCTTCCCTGAGCAAGATTCTCTGGTGTGTACACTCTTCCTGTTTGAGTCATTCCTTGAGCGGCGCCAACTTTTTCAGCCTTGGCCTTTTCTTTTCTTTTTGTTTCAGCCACATGTCCCATGGAACGGAGATGGAGCTACCATCACAATGAACGGTGGCCTACGCATAGCCACGTCAATTTCAAATGGTTCCTTGGCTTGCACCACAACTGGAGAGGGCGTTATAGAGGATGCCGCATCCGTGTCTCCTTCCCAAATAAGGCCAATGGACCATTTCTGGTCCCATTATTCATCAGTCTCAATCATGCTTACTCCCTCACCCTGCTGTCGGAGAGGGGTTTGCACAAACATTGAGTGCGGATCCTTCAACTGTATTACTTTAGTATCAATCAACATTTGAATCTTATCTTTCAACATGCGACATTCCTCAATAGTGTGCCCTTTCCTGCCAGAGTGATAGGCATAAGTTTTGTTGGGGTTGACCCACTGAGCTGAGTTTTTAGTTGCTGCTCCGGGGATAGGGGTAATGTAACCGATGACTTTCAGTCTCGTACAAATGGGCTATTAGTTCAGCGAGAGGGGTATATTGTTTGGGAGGTCTACGGTTAATGTTGGTTCGGGGGTTTAAGGTAGTTTTGTCAGGCAGGCGGCGGTGAGTGATAGTATGTTGGTTGAGTATTGTAAGTATGGTAGGTGGTGGCAGGATAATGGTATTTTGGGGAGGAGGGATGATACACTGGTGGGGGTGCTTGGTAGGTAAGGGAAATTTCGGCCCTTGGGCTACCATCACGACACCCACTTATTTCTTCTTAGAAATGCCTCCAGACTGTAAAGCTTTATTAGTGGCTTGCAGGGCTTCAAAATTTGTAACCATGCCACTCTTAATACCTTTTTCAATTCTCTCTCATAACTTGATGATGTCAGAGAATTTGTGGTTTTCTATGACCATCAATATTTCGTAGTATTGCAGGTCTTGAGTGTTGCACCCTATTTTGTACTAGTCAAAACAAGATTCAACTTTTCGTTTCTCTATTATTGATGAAAGAGAGTCGCCACCTAATATTTAAGGGTATACTAGGGAACTTATTTAATTACTAAAGGTCATATTCTTTATTAGTCTACTAACCAATGAGATTATGGGTAAGGATTCTTGTTCTTCTTCGGGGAAGGTGTTAGGCACCCTTTAAAATCTACCTGAGGTAGCTCCATAGGACTTAGACTAAATTTAGGACTAATTATTTGTACTATGCTTTAACTAGTGTTTAAAGAATGTAGCTTACCATATATTAGGGCATAATACCTATAAAGAACAAGTGTAGTCTAAATAGGACGGATTTAAAGAAAAACCTTGGGAAAATAATGTTAGTATATAGAAGCTTGAAAAGAACTTTGAAAGATAGGATGTTTGTATGAAAAATATGTAAAAGAAAAGCTAAGTTAAAGCACTTTGTTTCCTAAAACATGAAAGTTCATATTACTCTAATGAAGTGAAAACGAACCTAAGATATACCTTGGTTTTAAATAGTAGGCTTGAAAAAAGTTATCTGAAAGGCTTTGTTTAGGGGCAACAACACTTTGATATTTCGAAAATAGTTGATTTCCTATTAAAACATTAAGCACGAGACTCAGTTTTGGTTGTTTTAAAGGGGGAATGCCGCATTTGCTAAGCCTTTGGGCTTCAAAATATTTAAGAAAAAAAAGTTAGCAAGGAATAATGAATTAATAACAACTCATGACTAGCGGATGTAGAATTAATTACTATCTAATACTTCTTTTAATCCTAGGTTCTTTAAGGCTTGCCTAAGTCACTTTTATATGAATTAAAAGATAACGCACAATATTCAATCCAATATATACTTGTCATATACATATGAGATAAAACAATAAAAAGACAGTGAAGGATAACAACATAGTGCAACTGTAGAATAACGAAAGCAGTAAATAAATAAGCGAAGGGAAAGAAATGACTCAGGTGTTTGGGCCTCAAAGAGGAAGGCCCAGCAGTAACAGGGATGAGCAACAACTGACTCTGAACCTTCTGAGTTATAGTAGAGCTGGACTTGGGCCTGAGTTCTTAAAGAACTCAGCAGGCCCAAATCATTTTACATGTTCAAAAAAGAAGAGTGAAGGTCATTAGAAAACAAAGTACTATATACATGCCCATATATGAAATTTGCGAGCAAAGAATAAAGGAAAAGATCACTGACAATATTTAAACACTAAGAAAGTCATACTAATGTGGAGGTTATGTATAGTAAATGATCCACATCGAACACCTTTTGTTGTCATTCAACACCAAACCAAAAAGAGAATAACAAGTGTCAATGACTCAAGGGATAATGAAAGAATTCTACTCAAGGTCGATGCCCCATTTGAATCCCCCGACACTTCAAAGTTCCCAAGGGTCTCAAGACTTAGGGCAATGCTTGTGTCGGGGAGAGCAGCCCAACCTAGAGTTATACTCTACTTCGAAATACCCCTAACCACTAACAACTCATTATTCTCTATAGGTTTGAATGCCAATGAGGTTTTTTCAATGCAAACCAACTACTATGACATTTCTTACCAGAAAAGCGTACTCTTTTATAACATAATAACATAGGAAAACACATAGAAACAGTTCCCATTCCTTATAACAATATTTTCAGCTTTAGGTGATTGATTTACATACTAGACAGACATGAAGTTCAAATTTCCAAATACACATGTAGGCAGGAACATCATACTATATTTGCTAAAGAAACAAATAATTAGAATCAAACATCTCAGAGATAGATGAATAGCACATAGTTTAGGGCTGCAACAGCTTTGGGATACAGATGCTAATGCCTCAATATATTGATCACAAATTAGTTTAATACCAGACATTATAATGAGTATACACATAGGTTAACAACACTACTTGCATCCTTTAAAATCCTCAGTAATGATTCAGACAATGACATAGGCATGTTATTGTACTCAATAAGTAACAACAAAAGGTTTCTCCAATACCAGATTCAATCCAGATTATCAGGTGAAAGAGAGGACTGAGTATAATTTCAAAAACATGTTCAAAAGTATGAATTCATGAGGCATAAGCAAAGAGTCATGCCAAACTTCCATACATACAGTGACTTCAATCAAAGTTATAGCCTAATAAGATAGGATGAGTCTCAAATATTACAAAATCATATTATCAGTATCATTAAGGGGTTTAAAAATAGGGGAAACATCATATTAAACAAATTTAACTAAGCTATACAGACTAAGGTTGATAGCTAGACATGGTGGAATTGCACTGCAACTACCACATGATAGGTAGGTAGATCATAACAATATATCACTAATATTCATAGAAAGTTCATCCTAGTAGGACTGTTTAAAACAAACAGTTAGACATGGATGTAAAACATTCATAGTGAGGACTCAAAGAATACTTAAGGATTAACAAGCATTCATGTAAAGAAAGGAAAACATTTTGAATACTCAGACTTCATAAGCCTTAACCAGGTGATGCAGGGTCACACTATGTACTTTCATGTATGTTCTAGCCAGAATCATCTAAAAGAAACGCCAAGTATAGAATAATAGAACTCAAAAGAATATGGCATGATAAACATGAAGACTATAACAACAATCCTAAGTATAGAATAACATAATTCAAAAGAATACATCATGATAAGCATGAAGATTATAACATAATCATTATAGGGAAGTCAAAAGGCTAGGCAGATATGAGAAATCATCACAACATATTAAAAAGCTTAACCACATAGGCTATTTAACATAGAACATAAGTCATAAGGTCATATAACTACTTAATAAATATTAATGAAACATAATAGTTGACCACATATTGACAATAAAGTCACGGTGAACTAAAAAAAGACAATTACAGACTGATAGCAAACATTATAAATGAAACGGTTAAAAGCAAACAGTAGCACGTTCATGATTTTCTAATTAATCAATTAAAAGATAAAGGATGGAGGTGTATTGGCCTCCTCTTGAGCAGTAAACCAAATACAAGACTCTTTCCTACCGTATAGAATCAAGAACTCGCCCCAAGCAGTGTAAAACTCAGAATCAGAAAGATATTAGAAGCTATTTAGAACCCTATTTTGATTTTTACTACCCTAGACTAAATTTGATATTTGTTAAGTGATTTCGTGGTGTCTTTGTTGTATATTTTCTGCGTGTTAGGTCTGTTAGGTGAGAACATTAAAAGCCCCTATTTATAGTGGCTGTGAAGCATTAGGGTTCCAGATTCAAATCGTTAGTGGAGAGTGATGGAGGAATGGTGATGCAAGCACAATTGAGTGAAAATCTTAGAAAAATAGAGGGAAATCAGTAGCTATTTTACCTGAGCATGGGAAATGAAAGACCGACCGTTGAAGCATGAGAGACCATCGATCAGAACCCTAATACCCAGAGGTCATTGCATTTGTCCTCTGGATATCAAATATCAATGATGAAGCTAGCTAATGTCTTTATGCTTGCTTCAATTTGAAAGAATGAAGGAAGAAGTCAGACGAATTGAAGTTTTACATTTTGGTCTGTGACTCTTCGATTTGGGCTTTTGAAATCTGATGGTGAAAACGGAAAGAGCAACAAGATCTGAAGTACAGGAGCAAAATGGATAACCATGCATGCCATGGATTTGAAAGATTAATGGCGATTTGAGGTTTCATCTATGGGGTTAGGGTTCGGATTTTGGGGATTTCAAACTTGATTGATGAAAGGGGAAAGATTCAGTGAGAATCACAGATATGGGAGACAGGGAAGATGAATCTCTCGGTGGACTCGACCTTGCACGAATTTGTGCAAGGTCTTATGATTGATTTGGGCTGTGAGGTTGAGAGAAAAGAGAGAGGAAGGGGAAAGAGAGGCAGCATGGCTTGGGGGAAATGATTTTAGGGTTAGGGGTCTGGGAGGCCATTTCCAAGGTTAAACTTGAAAGATGATATCTGGGTCGTTGGATCTGATGAACAACAACCCTGATAATTCAGGAATTTAAGGATTTTTAAGAGGAATTTTGGTGGCCGTCGGATTATAGGATTTTGACGGTGGAGATGAGATCTCTGGGTGGGTGTTTAAAATTAAAATAAAATCGGAGAGTAAATGTACACCGTCGATCAAATGGACTGACGGTTCTGATGCATGTGTGTTTCTTGTGTGAGTGAGATTGGGGAGCTTACGTGGTTAATTTCTATTGGTTCTTAGGGGTTAGAGTGAATTGCCAAAGTGCAATAGAGGTCCTTTGGACTGAGTATGATGGGATAATTGGGCTGGAATTGATTGAAGAAATGACCTTTGTGTATTTAATCAAAAATTGCAACTGTAGCCTTTTAGTTTTTAACCCATTTAAAATTAATTTAATTAAAATTAGTTAATTTCCAATAAAATATAGTAAAATTATAATTATCAAATACACTACTAACCTCTATGGTGTATTTAAAAAATTATTTTAATAGTATTAAGATAATAAGCATGTTTGTAATTACATAATACTAATGCTAGGTTATTAATTTCAAAGCTAATATTTTATTGATTTGTAAAAATAGTTAATTATTGATAGAAAATACTTTCAAAACATGTATTGTAAATATTTAAGTATAAGTAATTCAATTTTAAAAGGGAGGGTCAAAATTGACCGTCAATAGCTGCCCCTCTTTGATCGGAGATGATGAAAGAGTTTTCGGGCAAAGAAATTGAACCAAAGCCAATTTTGTCCCGGCTTTAGGCATACATTGCAGGAAGGGCACGACAATTATGAGCTGCATGATTAGGAGTTAAGAATCTAGGAGGACTTTTGGGAAATTTTTGGGAAGTTGGGCCTGAATTCTGGCCTTAAATTGCTTACATACCTCAGGCTTAACGAGAATCAGACATCATTTAGTTCTAGAGTGAGGAATTTGAGGACGCGATACTTGAAGGAACTGCCCCACTATAGTATTATGATGATACGAAGAGACGGAGGATTAGGCACTCGCGATAACTTGAATTTTGTGACTTGACTTGAAGGATTTGAAGATTTGGAGTTCCACTGGTCATTTTGTGCCTGAACTTGGATCCTTTGCCCGCTAATGAGTTTGTTGTCTCTCATAGCATTGTAGTTTGGTCTGCTTCTTAGAAAGAGTTCCATGTTGCGATATTTGTTCATGCAAAAATGAAATACACACATACCTATATATTACAATGCAGAATATATTATGATGTGATGTATATAATGCAAGAATGATGATGCATGGATGCCGGCGAGCCATTATTTGGGATCGGGATGATGGGATACTTGAACTTGACTCAATTTGTTAGCCGGGATGTGTACCGTTCCGTAGCTGTCGGAGCATTGAAAAGTGTCTCCGCTTGTTGGGAGAGCTTTGACTTGTAGAGTACATCTTCGCATTTTGGGAGAGCTTTGCACTGAGAAAATGTCTCCGCTCTTTTTGAGAGCTTGATTTGTAGAGTGCGTCTCCGCTTATTGGGAAATTTTTGCACTAAAATGTAAAGCGATCTCCCCTTGGGAGCAATTGACTTAAATGGTAATCATGCCTGAAGCTGCACAAGCAAAACGTCAAAATATTCTAGATAATAGTAAAGGAAAAGAAAAGCATGCCCAAGATATACTCTTGACTGCGAAGCTAGTTGCGGCCATCGATTGGCAGAACGTCGGTGAGGAGGTTTGCGACTGTCTATTTTAGCCTCTGTTGCGACGGCGCGGTGGTGCGGATGTTTTTGTTGGCGGAATGAACATTTTTTTATATACAAGTCTTTGATTAGCGAAACCAATGTTTGATTTGTATAGGGCGCTCTGATCGATTGAGCTGACAATTCGCTATGTACATGACTTCAACTAGTGAAGCCATCGGTTCGTTTTGTACAAGGTTCTCCGATTGGTTCTGCAGGCGATTTGCTATATATAATGATTTAACCGGTGAAGCTAGTGGTTCGTTTTGTATAAGATGCTCCGGTTGTTGGAGCAGGCGATTTTCTATATACAGTGTGCCTTTTTGGTATCAGCGGTCAGAGTCCGAGGTACCTACAAAGGATTCAAGGATTAGCTTTAGTTGTACCAGAAAAATTTATGTAAAAGAGGAAAGATGATTATCCTGGGAAAGTGGCAGATCCGTCATTTGCCCTAGTGTGGTCCCGACATTTCCTTGCTTCCTGTTGACCCCGCACTCAAAAAATATTCTCAATGGGAGAGGGGAGGCTAGTTTGTGTCGACCACAGTGTTGGTTTGCCCCGGCCCTTGATATGGCTACGCCACGAAGTTCGGTAGGTGGAACAATTACTGTATTTAAGAAAACATTTTGACAGTTATGTTTCAAAGTAAGTGCCGTCGTTCCGGATTATGACATGCTACGAAAGGTTCTCCAAATGCAAGCGTCGCTTCTTGAAAACTCTATCCTGTTGATGTCAATCCTTCGTGATGCTTTGACAACGCGAGTGCTTGCCGTTGCAACTACACCCTAATTCGAACTAATGCATTACAAAGGTTTTTCCTAAGGTTATGACCGAATCCTTTCAGGTTGCCTACATATCCAAAATGGAATCAGGTCTGAACAATTCATGTATGATGATACAAATATGATGAAGATGACCGAGCCTGACTCAAGCAGCCTATGTATCCAAATAGAATCAGGTCAAGACGTAGTTCAATTATAATAGATGCAAAAAACGGTGAGATTAAGAATGAAATGGTCGAGTCTAAATCAGACTACCTATGTATTCAAATGGAATCAGACCAGGACGTAGTTCAAGTACAAAAGACGACTGAATCCGGTGAGGATTTCCTACGTATTACTTCCTGAGGAAATCAAGCCGGTGTAGTTCCAGAGCAACATACGAAAAATGATGTTTGGATTTTCTATTACAAAAGAAAGGAAGGAGATAAACCGAACCCTACGTGGGTTGCCTACGTATCTCCCATGGGATGTCAGGTTGAACGTACTTTTATTACAGTAAAAAAACCTAAATCTATTTGTCTTCAAACATTGTATCTCTTGATTACGTCTCAGTTGATGGGATTTGTGATGATTCTTCCATCCATTTCTGCCAATATTAGAGCTCCTCTTGACACACTCGGTGAACCACGTAAGGACCTTGCCAATTTAGTGCGAACTTCTCTTTGGCTTCCTCCTGGTGGGGAAAGATTTTCTAGGACCAACTTCCCCGGTGTGAAATGGCAAGGCTTCTCCCTTTCTTTAAATGCACTGGCCATTCTGTTCTTATAAGCTGACCATGGCATACTACATCCATTATGTTCTCGTCGATGAGCATTAGTTGCTCCTTTCTGACTCGTATCCATTCTACATCATCCAACTCGGCCTTTTGAATGGCCCTTAAATATGGTATCTCAACCTCTGAGGGTATCACAGCTTCAGTGCCGTAAACTAACATATATGGCATTGCCCCAGTGGATGTTCTCATGATTTCTCTGTTGAGGTTAACGACATTGTCGATGATGATTGACTCAGGTATCCCAAATTGGTAGACGATGTTGTTGCGAATGAAATCCGCCACTACCTTTTTTGTGACGGCCTTTTAGGTAGATGCTTCGACCCATTTAGTGAAGTAATCGATGTCTACCAAGATGAAGCAGTGCCCATTTGAGGCAGCAGGCTCTGTAGGTTCAATCACGTCCATGCTCCAAGCGGTGAACGACCAAGGTGAACCCATCACATTCAACTCATTCGGTAGAACCCGAATGAAATCCATGTGAATCTGGCACTGCTGGCACTGCTGACACTTCTTTATGTAGCGAATACTATCACTTTCCATAGTCATCCAAAAGTATCCACATCTCAAGATCTTCTTGGCTAATGTGAACCCGTTCATGTGGGGTCTGCACAGTTCTCCATTTATTTCTTCCAATAACCTGGTCGCTCCGGCAGCATCTACACATCTCAACAAACCCAAGTCTGGTGTCCTCCTGTATAAGACTTCCCCGTTGAGGAAAACGTGATTCGCCAACCTCCTGAGGGCTCACTTCTGACTGTTAGTAGCATTTTTCGGGTATTCTCTGGTTGTAAGGAATCTTCTGGTTTCGTAGTACCATGGTTTACTATCTGGCTCTTCATCTACATGGTATCAATAGGCATGTTGACCCCTAATCTCTACCTCGATATGGTCGATGTAGTTCCTGTCTGGATGCTAAATCATGGACAATAGAGTTGCAAGGGCGTCGGGGAACTCGTTCTGAATCCTGGGGACGTACTTAAACTCAATCTTCGTGACTTCTTGCATAGCTATTTTACGTAGTGCAAATATAGAAGGATCTTGACATTTTTGGTGGACCATTCCCCTTGAACTTGGTGTATCAATAGATTAGAATCTCCTATGACCAAAAGTTATTTGACGTTCATGTCGACTGCCATTTTGATCCTAAGGATGCACGCTTCGTATTCATCTATATTATTGGTACAAGGAAATCTTATCTTCGTCGATGTTGGATAGTGTTGTCCGAATTCAGAAATTAGGACTGCCCAAATTCTGACTCCTTTGAAGTTTGTTGCTCCATCAAAAAATATTCTCCATCTAGGGTATGAGTCTACAATATCTTCTCCGGCAAGTAATACCCCTTCGTCGGGACAATATGTAGTGAGCGGCTTGTAATCCCCGTCCACTGGATTCTCTGCGAGGTGGTCGACTAAATCTTTCCTCTTGATATCCTTCTGAGTTATGTACACAATGTCAAATTTGCTGAGGAGAATTTTCCATTTAGCTAGCTTTCCGGTAGGCATCGGCATCTAAAAGATGTACTTGAGTGGGCCGAGCAGAGATATCAGGTGTCTAGTATATGCTAACATGTAATGCCTTAGCTTTTGGGCGATCCAAGTCAGAGCACAGCAAGTGCGTTCGATCAAAGTGTATTTGGCTTCGCATGGTGTGGACTTCTTACTTAAGTAGTAGATGGCCTGCTCCTTTCTCCCAGTTTCGTCATGCTATCCTAACACACATCCAAAGGCGTTATCCAAGACTGACAAATATAGTAACAATGGCTTCCCAGACTCGAGGGGAACCACCACTGGTGGGTTTGACAGATACTCCTTAATTCTGTAGAAGGCTTTGTAGCACTCTCCTATCCATTTTGTGGCAGCATCCTTTTTTTCGCAACTTGAAAATAGGTTCGTAGATTACCGTGGATCGGGCTATGAAACGACTGATGTAATTTAGTCTACCCAGGAAATTCATCATATCTTTCTTACTCTTAGGCGGTGACAATTCCTTAATGGCCTTGACTTTTGACGGGTCCAGTTCTATCCCTTTCCTGCTTACGATGAAGCCCAACAATTTTCCAGCAGGGACTCCGAACGAGCATTTTGCCAGATGCAATTTCAAATTGTACCTTCGCAGGCTCTAGAACATTTCCTCAAATCGTCCAAGTGCTCTAAACTCTTTTGAGACTTAATGATAATATCATCCACATATACTTCGATCTCCTTATGAATCATGTTGTGAAAAAGGGTCTCCACGACCTTCAGGTAGGTGGCAATTGCATTCTTGAGACCGAACGACATAACTATATAGCAGTAAACTCCCTAAGGTGTGGTGAAGACTGTCGTTTCTGCATCTTTCTCGTGCATCAAGATCTGGTGGTATCCAGCGAAACAATCCAAGAACGACTGAAGTTCATGCTTCGCACAGTTGTCAATGAGGATGTGGATATTTGGTAAAGGGAACTCATTCTTTGGACTAGCTTTGTTAAGATCTCGGTAATCCACGCATATCCTAATATTCCCATCTTTCTTGGGTATTGGGACGATATTTGCCAATCGGCTGGGATAATTGGTGACCCTTACCATATTCGCCTCTATCTGCTTGGTTACTTCCCCCTTTATCCTCAGACTCAAATCGGTCTTCAATTTTCTTGACTTTTGCTTGACCGACGGTCTAGTAGGGTCGACAGGCAGTGGATGTGAGACAATGTCAGTACTTAATCCTGGAATGTCATCATATGATCATGCGAACACATGGATGTATTTTTGGAGGAGCTCAAACAGATTTTGCTTCTGCTCGGCTTCTAAATGAATGTTGATTCTAGTTTCTTTCATGCCTTCTTTACTTCCGAGATTGACCACTTCCGTTTAATCAAGGTTGAGATTTTTATAACTCTCTTGCTATTCGATCTCTTGTGGGAGATTGTCTAGCATCATACTCTTGTCATACTCCTCGTAATCTGGGTTATTTCGCTCGACGGTTTCGTATGTCACAATCGCGGAATGCGTGTTTTTATCATTTTGATTACTGAAATGAAAAACTAAGTATAAATGAAGCGGTAAATAAAGTTGCAATATTTTAAGTAAATGATTCTTTGTATTTTATCAAAAGAGGAGCGTCTAAGCGTTCAAAAGAGGCAAATGACAAAAAGGTACAAACACGGTGCATGCCTCAATTGACCGTGCGCTTTTCAAAAGAAAACGTTTACAGTACCACACTACCAAGACTCTCGGCGAACCAAAGATGGACTGGCGGTCCAATTCTGCAGCTCTTCTCCCTGTTCAGCATCCCTGATGGTCGGTGTGTTGATATTAATTCCTTCACAATATTCTTTAATCATATTCACGAACAACCTTCCCATCCCATCGATGATATCATCTTCTGGTGCTGAACTCTGGCCCGTACACAAAACATGTTCTAGCACAAAAACCGTTTTCCCGGAGCTAACACTATAAACTTTCCCCACCGGAGGCTGGTATCCTATGGCGACCCTTCCCTTCTGCCCATTAGGTTCAATTGGCTTTGTGGTCCCATATGATCTAGCTCCTAACCCAGTTCCTGGTTTGTATCCATATTTCATTATCTCCCTCATAGCCATTTTGGATCTATACAATGACTGCATTCCCAAGTTTTGTTCAGCCTTCTCTATTTTGGTGTCTGCATGATTTCCTCTGCATGGAAAGCAACTCCGTCTAGCCCTTCAATGAACGGAACAACATGCTTCAAATAAGCTGATTAGCCCCATTTTCTATGGACCACAATCTCCTAACATCCCCACTCAAATTTCTTGCATTGGTGTAAAGTGTGTGGGATGGCCCCTGCCATGTGTATCCCGGGCCTTCCTAGCAGAAATTTGTATGAAGAAGAAATATCCATTAGTTGAAACAATATGGGAAATTCAACTGGCCCGACCTGCAGAGCCTAATAAATTTCTCCGATAATATTCTTCTGTGAACCATCAAAAGCCCTTACCCTACATGGATTTCCTCGATTTCCCTCAGATGGATTCCTAACTACCGCAGGGTAGAGAGAAGAAAGATGTTGTCTCCTGACCCTCCATCAAGCAGCACTCGGGACACCACCCTGTCCCCACGTTTGACAGTGATATGAAGAGCTTTGTTGTGACTTACGCCTTCGACATAAAGTTCGTCTCTTCCGAAAGTGATCATATTTTCTTCGACCATTTTCCTAATTATTGCGGCCAGCGCCTCACTGGTGGTGTGTTTTGGCACACTTACCCTACTTAGTACATTTATCAGGGAATACTTATGACTGTCGGAGCTCATCAGAAAGTCCATGATTGATATATGCATCGGAGTTTTTCTCAGCTGCTCCTCCACAGAGTACTCTTTGATCGACATTCTTTTCTAGAATTCTGCGGCTTTTGGGTCTGTTATTGTCCTCCTTTGAATCTTCTCTCTTCCAGAATTCTCTCGATTTGCATCTTCAGGAGTGCATCATCTCCCTGACCTAGTCATACTGTGGGCTACCGCATAGTCTGTCATTTTGGCCTTCCCCTTTTGCTGGTATGTCCATGGGACAATTTTGCATTTCCGACTCTCTTCGTCCCCTGTAGCAATGGCAGGTTGTCAGTGATAAGTCTGAACCGTCACCGTAGGTCTCACTCGCACTATGATAATTGGAGTCCTTTGAGGTGGGATCCTTGTGGCCTCTACATTTCCTATTATGACAATCGTTCCTTTCTAATCATATTCTTCATCCAATGTGATCATGTTGAACCCCTGGTTTCGGTGATTTGGCAGCGGATTGCGATTCACATTGAGTGGAGCCGGAGTGCACTGAATGGATCCTCTCTTGATCAGTGTTTGAATCTCATTTTTTAACTTAAAATAATCTTCAGTATCATGCCCAAGCACGTTTGAATTGTACACGCACCTTTTATTTGCATCAAAATACTTAGAGGAATACTCAGGAACCCTTCCTTCCACTAGATGTATCAATCCTGCCCTCCTTAATCTTTCAAATAATTGGGCTATAGGCTCAACAATCGGGGTATAATTTCTGGGACCACTCTCTTCAAAATTAGGACGAGGGCGTGGTGCATAAGTGGGTCGGTTTTGGTGGGTAGTGGTTTGGATATGAGCATATGGTTGTTGTGGATTCAGGTTGTTGTGGGCTCGAGGAGGGTTGTATTGTGGTTGGGGGTGGTAGTATGGCTGGGTGTTACAGACGGGAGCGCAAGCGGGTGGTGGTGAATGGTTGTTTAAGGAATAGGAAGTGTTTCTATGATGTGGGTGTTGATACCCAATTCCGCCCTCATATTTTTAAAATAAGTATATATATCCTTTCAAATGGCATTTTGCATCATTATTTAATTTACAAGAGTTATACAAGTATTTTCTATAATTTTCCATAATTGTTAGAGCTTTAAAAATTGATTTCCTTGCATTTAAATTATTTGATTACTTATTAATTGTCTTCTTAAATTAGTTTAGGATTACTTAATCATCCACATTTATTATTTGTATCCATATATATGCTTCATAATATTTTACTTTGTCTTATATAATTATATTTGTGTTTTAAAGATATTTTACACAATTTTGCAATAATGGCCTATATTCTATACATAATTGTATTTATTATTTTATTTATACTAAAATAGCATTTTTATATTTTTATAATGTGAAGCTAGTATTCTAAATTATTTTACTACATAAGTGATATTTTTATTGTTTATTAATTCTTTCTATAAATTATTTTAAAAACAAACAATTTCGCATATTTAATTTGTAGACCCAATATAGGGCTAATTTCGGACCAAATTTGGCCCAAATCATTAGCCCAACACCCCAGCCCGATCCAAACGACCCCTGTGACCAACTCAATCGCGACCCGTCTAAAGGACCCGCCCCGCTCCCCTTTCTATCTTGGCCGTTGATCTCAAATGATCAACGACCCCTAATAAACTAACCCCTTTCCATATATCCTTCCCCTCTAACCCTAATCCCGTTTTCCACACTTCTCTAGATCCTCTCCGAATCTAGCCCCAATATGGAATCCCTTCGTGATTCTCTTGCCTTATTCTACTACTACTCACATATTCATGGTGTTACTTAGTATTTACCTAACTTTGGTAAATACCACCTTTCAATACGGGTCTGATTTAGCTCTAATTTTGTGAAGATCTGGCCGATGTTTTATCTATATACTCTACAATGAACGATTCTTGTATTTTCGACCAAATTCATGGCCATTGGACTCAACTAGGGTTTGAAATTTCGATCTCACCTTTGCCGTCTCTGTTATTGATTGCATGCGATATGTTCTTTCTTTATTTATGTTTAATCGATTATTTTCCTTGTTTGTTCATTCAATTTCAACATTATATAAACCCCTCCCCAATTTTCCCTTTGGTCAGAATCCAATCGCTAAAAACAAACTGCTACAGTCTTTCTTATTCTTGCCTTACACTATTCTGAAACTTAAACCTTTGGCTAGCTAAAAGCCAAGGCCACCAGAAATCGATTGTTGCTCTTTTCTCAGTGCGAGCATTTCCCGGGGTTCACTTGAAACCCTTGGAAACTTTGACGCACTGGGATTTTGGGCAATATTGCTATTCTTTTATCGCTGCTGGAACTTAATTTTCTCAACTACGTGTTAGTTAATTTGCAACTGGTGAGTACTGAGACTCCGCAATTCCATTCTTTACTTATGTTCATACTTTTATACGCTCATGTCACTTAGGCCTTTATGAATCAATATGCTATTGTTTGCCTTTGTTCGCATTCATGTTTTCCTTAGAACTACTCTTCTATGCTTCTCTAGTATTTAAACCTGCCTGAATTTTAGGCTTCAATTTATGCCATTTTGTGTGTACAACTTGAATTGTTTTGATAACGCTAAGTATGCCCTGTTATTCTGATCACTTGTTATTTGTCATGAGTCCCTCACATTAGATTATTGTACTGAAACTCTGAGGGGATCCTCACCTATCCAGAACTTACTCGAATTTTATATATTATGTACTATTTTCTGTGTGAACTGACCATGATCATTGAATCTCATGCTGCAATACTGTCTTAAACATGCTTCTATACTATTTGTGATCCTGATAATCGTATCCCTCTACTTGTTATCATATGTCTTTAACATTTCTTCTAGGGTAAATTTCCATGTTAGAATCTTCTCTTATGTATGGGTAACGGGTATGAGTTATTATGTTTTCCTGTCCTATTCCTCTTAAGTCGATATGCTTTCATGAGTTCTCTGAATTTTATCACTATTGTGGTCTGTTGTAGACCATTCCCCTAGGTTGTTGTTGTACTTCTTGTGATCATGTTAGGCTCCCATGTTAGAAATCTTCATGTGAAATTGTTTTCCCTCTGACTATAACTGCCATGATTAAAAGTCAAATGTCTAAAGTCCATTTTGACTAATTCTGCTTAATAGCTTATGCTAAACTTGATTTCTGGAAACTTAGCATGTGTGTGTGTGTGTGTGTTTACCCTGTTAACCCAATAGACCTGCTTCTTAAGTTCTCCTAATGTGTGATTATGTTCAGCATGCTACACCCTTCCCTTTGTTGAATGATTGCTCAATATGGTGTTAGTTTTCTATGTCAAACTTGCTATGTTAATGCTAATTCTCGTTGGTCCACCTTGTTGGCATGTTCAAGCCCTTTTGTTTGACCAATCGTGTTCCCTTAGCTTCTAAAAAAAACAAGTGCCGATATGTTTATGTAATCATTTCCCTATGAGGTATTATTGTTAATAGACTTCAGAGTTGTCAATTGGTTGCTACGTATGGTTTGTTAACTCATGTGGTTGAGCGTGTACATGGGTGCTCCACCTAGGCCTGGTATGAGTTCATGTGTGGCCCCGAGTTGTGCAATTGATACACTCTCCTGTTTGAGGTGTGTTTGGATCTGGCCTGCTATTCGTGTGAAAAGTAAGCTTGTTGAAGGCCCAGACAGTACTAGGTTATTTCTCTTTTGGGTCTGCTCTGTTTATTGAGCCTGTAGTCTTTCAATATGTAATATTTATACTAGTATTTATTATTTTGGGACTGTAATAATTTATAAATAAAGTAGATGATGAAAGTAGTGAAAAAGGGGGATATGGCAATTTAATTCTCACATGAATGGATATAAAACATGCCCATAGGGTGTAATTGTTTTACTTGTTACTTTGTTTGACATGCTCTACTTTCTGTACACTGATAGAAAGCATGCCTATAGTAACCTAAATGCGTTACCTGCTAACATCAGAAACATGTCTATAAAAAATATAAATATTTCACTTGTTCACACGCTTTATTTATATACACTATTAGACAGCATACATAGAGGATTCAAATATCATTGATTATTTGCTCAACTTGTGCTATTGCTGTGCGATTGTTAGATAACATGCCTATTGGATCGTGTTAAGTAATTAAGATCTGCTTCCATTGATACTAATCTAGATAACATGTGTATAGGGCCTTAATTGATTAATCAAATTGCCATTTTGTTGTTCTTGTCACACTGCTCTCCTAGACAACATGCATATAGGAATAAACATGATGAATCTGTGTCCAAATATCAACTACTAGAGAACCTGTATCCCGCCCCAAACTCGGGGAGCGCAACTGGCGCTCAACCGAGTGAACCCGACCAAGCAATCCTCTTAGATACTTTCTACCCAACTCACCTATGATTAAGAAAGACGTGATTTTATTAATTATACAGTAGGAAGCTCATTCATGCAATACTAAATTGTTTCATTAGCTATTTCACCTTTCAGTCCCAAAATACACATATTCTTATAATCTGAGTGGAACAAGTGATCAAACACAACATAACTTGCTTAACATTCCCAACACCCACATATAACCCACATAGTGTCTACGGAGCCCCTAAAGATACAAAAGAGTGTAAAGAAGGTGCCGGCAACAAGGCCTAGGCTATACCTCAAAAAGTACAACAATATAAACAAAAGATATATTATATGACCCCGGAAGGAAATAGGGCTCACCGAGTCCGCTGAGAAGAGGATGCAACACCTATCTGTAATCAACACTGTCTGCTATGGAATCACCTGCATCTATTTAAAGATACAGCACCCCCGGTAAAAGGGATGCTAGTACTGTCGAATAGTACTAGTATGAAAACTAAACACCATTTCAATAAAATGAATAGTAACACAAGGGAAACAGTCAAGAAGCAATATGAACTATAAGTATCACTAAAACGTCAAGTGAAAGATCACTTAGATTTTCAAGTCAATTGCCACGTTATTAGGTTGGATGGTTTTATGCCAATATGCCACAGTCCACAATACCATCGTGTTCTTACACGGAGTCCGATCTCGGCCCGATCGGCTAAGCCATCTCATTCGAGACATCAACCATATTCACTATTTCATTCACAATACCACCGTGTTATTACACGGAGTACGATCTCAGCTCGATCGGCTAAGCCATCTCATTCGAGATATCAATCATTTCAATCTATCATCTTACTTCATATTTCTTTCCCATTTTTCAGCACATTGGCACAAGTGGCTTTAAATTATAAAGTCGTTCTTGGCACTTGGCCTTATTTCATAATTCGTGTTCTTTTCCACAATCCAACATTATTATTATCATCAATAACAACATGGTTTTCATTCTAGACTCTTGATTTCACATGTGAGCAATTTAGAATTCAAGACACATAGAGGCTTTTCACACAATTTGGCATAACAGTCTTTAATCGAATTTGACTTGAAGTTTAGGCATATTAGCACATATTCTAAGTCTTGAAAATTTCCTCAGATGACGAGATAACATGATGAAAGCATTGGAATACATATTACACATATATTTGCAAAGCAAGCACATTCAGGATAGCAATTTCTAGGACATTCAATTTGGGACTTTCGTTGATTGCATGAATACCGTGGGATTTAATTCTAAGAAGAGGGGGTTTAGCCAACATACCTCAATTGAGTCTCTTAAAACTCTAAGATGTTCCATAATATTAGCAACTTTAATCTACTTTATCAATATAGAAAAATTGATCACAAAATCAGGAAAATGATCATAATTCTAGCTCACTTGAGCATTCTATCAAACACTATGTGTGTATTAAGGTTTCATGGCCCTTTTTATGAAAGACTCCACCAACCCACACCCCATTCTTTTATATCTTTAACTCACAACCTCCCCACATATCTTAGGAACACATGCATGTAAGGTAAGCACTCCCATCCCCATGAATTACCTTACTAATGGCCCACTCTAGTTACATTTTGAAATTACGAGTTTGGGTGATAGAATCTTATATCTTAGGAAGAAGACCTAGGTGCCTCTCTTGATAATCTTCAAGGTTTTAAGTGAGAATTGAAGAGCAATTTGATGAAGATCATTTTCTCCCTCTAGGACCCTCTCTCTCTCACTTTAAAAATATCAGAAAATAAGTTCAAAATGGTCCAAGGTAGGTTTTAACGGAATAGGATCAGATTTAAAAACCACAAAATGAAGCTCTGGAACAGGTTTGCATAATGATTATGCGATCCGCAAAATGACCGAAAAATTTGGTGCCAAAATTGGAAAGGAACTGATCAGGTCTGCGGGCCGCATAGTGACCACAGACCTATTCTGCGGTCGCATAATACACCGCAGAACGGTTCTGCGATCGCATAGTGTATCGCAGAACCTCCCTCCGAAAAATCCCAAAGCAGGATATGTGACAAGAGTGCGACCCACGAAGTGGTTATGCGGTCGTATAATGGCCGCGAAATTTGACACCAAAATGACCCAGAAAACTGACCCACTCTACGACCATTCTACGGTCCGCAGAGTGGTTCTGCGGTCACAGAATAGGCCACAGAAATGCCTACTTCTGCCCAACATTTGTTTCAACTCCCCAGCGCAATGTTCAATACAAAAAGTCCGAACCTCTATGCCTATTTCGGCATCACAAAAATTTGGGTTTTTAGGAAACATTTTATGGGGACTTACAGCCTGCCTATATGATATTGCTACGCGCTTAGAAAGCATGCCAATAGGATACAAAATGAGTGATTCTGAGTTTTCCAAAGGCTTCACTACCGCATGCGCGAACCACCTAGAGATCATGTCTATAGGCTTTAATAACACTTATAATCTATAATTTCGATAATCTAAGTAGTAGCACTGCCCATGAGATTTATTAAGCCATGTGGTCACATAGAATCCATGCCTATAGGTTTTAAACGACCTTCATACATCTTGATTCTAAAATTGCTCACGACTCCTCACTGCATAATCTGAAATCTGTTTGCGTGCCTTTATTTCTATGTGTGGAGGCTAACATGAGCCCCTTATTGCTATTATGTGCAGTACTACTTGTTTTGAATGCGCGGCAAGTTTTATCTTTTTGAGAAACCTAAGTAAAGTCTAAATCCACCTAAATAGTAGGTCCATAGCCTCCTGGACCATAGGTATGGGACAGGTAGTGCACGCATAGGATGCGACCTAGAATTGAATTAGATGCCTTTAAGTAACAACTTTAACATAGTAATAGGATAGCAGGAGATAATAGTCTGTGTCCACTGAATAATATGAGCAACCCCTACCCTAAGGGAGTTGCGAAGTATTATTTATGTCGCATGGGGTGATCCTTTAGGCTAAAAAACTTAGGACCCCCCTTCCTTTTTGTGCTTGTTGTTCATACTTAGTCATATACCAATGCAGTTGTAGTCTTTATGATATTTAAAACTTGTATCAATTATTCATATAGTTTAATGATATTTTTCCTTACACTGGTTTACGTTATAATAGGACTTTCAACTTTCATCTTTTTCTTTACTTATATGCTCGCTTAGTTTAATCATATAATCCACATAGTGCAAAATTTGTCCGGGAACCACAGTTGTGGACCTCGAAGAGTGCCTAACACCTTCTCTTTGAGGTAATTTCAGCCCTTACCCGATCTTTGGTGGCGTTGACTAGTCAAACAGAGTTATTCGCAAATAGGTACTCTAACGCACCTTAAAAATCGTTAGGTGTCGACTCTTCTCTTTTAACACCTCATTTAAAAGAGTTGTCACACGTCGAAACCCACTTTCGCAAGTAAATGGGGCGCGACAACATGATGACTCTGCTGGGGATTTACACTTAGGCTCTTACTATAACGAACTTGACTTATGTGGATTACTTCCTTTGTAACATGCACATCTCTTCCCTTATTCACCTTTACTTGTTTAAATTTGCTATGACATGCACATCCCTTTCCTTATTCTCCTTTGTTTGTTTAAATTTGCTATGACATGCACATCCCTTTCCTTATTCTCCTTTGTTTGCTATAGCATGTATGACCGCTCTCCATTTCTTTTCATCTTGACTGCTACATTATCCCTATTTCCTTACCTTCTTCATTACGTTCTCGCACATTTTTCATGAGCCAAACTGACTTCTTTCTTTTGTCTTTCTTTACTTTTCTCTTCTTTTCGTGTTCACTTTTGCTATTATATTTACTGCTATTTTACACGCCAACGCTTGGCAATATGTTATTATTTCTGCATGAATCATGCTCCACATCATACTCCACTCATGCCAATTATCAAGATAGCAGCGCTCGATGAGTATTCGCGCTTTCTTGAAAATCACCATTTTTAAATCGGAAAGGCTTATTTGAGGTAGACTAGTAGATCAGCAGTGCAATCGACGGTCCCATGCCTTTCCCTCTCAAGTTATCCACTTGGGAGTACAAGTCTAGACTATTCTAGAAACTCTACTCCAACTTGAAATGTACATGCATCATGCTAAACCTAGTACGGATTGGAGCGTTATTAATGTAACAACCCGCTAAGATGAACCTTGTCCAAAGTCCGACGGGATTTCTACAACCCCAATGGACACTATCATATTATGTGCATTACTTGGAGAAAATGTGCCAACATGTTGATCATTATTGCGTAAGTAGTCAAATCTGGAAGGGGAAAGGGCTAAACTTTGTTTGCTTGCAGAAAATGAAGCATGAAATCTCCAGGTTCGGTATGGTCCAAAACATCCTACCTCTGCTACTTGACTGGTGGAAAGACCTTGCACCTTGCGACAAAAATCATGTGAGGAGAGTACTTGGTGACCTGCCATCCTTGATGAACGTTCGACCAAATAGGGAGTTGATCGAGACTGCCACCATGTTCTGGGATGAGAAAAGAACCGTTTTCTGATTTGGAAATATATAAATGACTCCTCTCCTAGAAGAAATAGGAGGCTTCGCCAAGTTGCCATGGGATAGTCCGAGATTACTGGTACCAGAGAATCGCACTCCCCACGATTTTCTGCAAATGTTGGGTTTTAAGAAGAAAGATGAGTTGCTCTGTCGAAAGAAATCATACATCCCTTTTGAATTTCTTTATTAGCGTTATGGGCATGGAAAATCGTATCATCTTTACCATGATGAACTAGCCATTACTTTATTGGGATGGGTGCACCGTCGGGTTTATGTGTTTGTCATCTGCTTCTTGGGGTTGTTGATATTTCCAATAAAAGGGGGAACGATTTATACTCGCTTAGCCATGGTCGCCAGGACCTTGATGGATGGCATCGAGGGACAAACATATACCATCATCCATATGAGCTTAGCTGAGATGTACCGTGCTCTAGATCGGTGCAAGTAGGAATTTGGACACTTTGACGGTTGTAATCTATTGCTTCAGGTCTGGCTGCTGGAACACTTTCAGAGGAGAGAGTATCGTCAAGAGCTTCTGCGAAGGCCATTGAATGACTACGTAGCCAACCACCACCCAAAACAAATGACGTTTATTCCAGACAGGTTTGTACAGCTTGGAAATGCTGTAACTTGGGTGTGTTTCTTCAGCAATCTGACAGACGAGCAGGTGCATTGGATGTTTGAATGATTTCCTAGTAGTGAGTTCATTATCAGGTCAAGGGGGAATACTCATTTGGTACTGATCGGGTTGCGAGGCATCTATCCTTATGCTCCTATTAGGGTAATGAGGCAAGCGGGAAGAAAACAGGTCATACCTCGGATTTCCAACATGGTCCAGTGCAAGGTAGATTTCAAAGGAGATGTCATTCCATTTAAGTTCGAGGCGCAACATATGTGGAATCAAAAGATTATTGTTGCAAGAGAAACCATTGAGGCACACAAGTATCACGCCAGTCATATGTACTACTATCTATCATGGTTGGAGAATGACGTAGCAGGGGACTTCAAGTCAGGAATCAATCTAAAGGATTGGATCGTAGATGAGGCGGCTCAGGCACATGTTAAGTATAAGAAGCTATGAAAACGGGTGCTCGAGTCTGAAGCTAAACATCTGGAATAGGACAAAGAGATCATAGAGGCGATAAGGGAATGGAAGAAGATTGCCACTAAGTCAACAAAAAGATTGGAATACTTGGAACAAGGATTTATGGAGCTCGAGGGGAAGATGAGAAAGAGACTCTTAAATTGCCAAGGCCTGGATGGCTGTGAAGGAGGACATCTAGCAAAAGCTTACTTATTGTTGGATATGCGTGATCTGGGGATCCTGATTGATGGGGTCAAAAGAGCCAAGCATGGAGAAGGTCCTTCAGGGACCAAGTAGACTAGGAAATGATGTTCTTTACTGCTTTCTAGCTTAGCTTTAGATTTTGATTGTAATAAGGCTAAATGCTATTAGTAACTTTATTATTATTGTCGATTTAGTAAAGGTTTGACTCATTTTTTGTAATAATGAAATGACGCAAATGTTGGCATCAATTTTCTCTAAGTCTGTGTGTCGCTTAGGCCTACCTCAGGCACAATGAGGTCCCCAAATTAGGACGCGAATTATTGCATGACTTTGTGAAACATGTTTAAATATTGCAAACACTCTTTTATTTCACCTTACTAACTTGGTTACCTTTTGCCTTTTCTTTTCTTTTTGATTATTCCCATTCCCAAAGGTTGGTTCGTGCATACTGGCATCATCAGCATACCACACCAGATCTAGAGGTCCTCCACCTCCTTCTCCACCAAGCGATCCTAAAGGCAAAGTCAAAGGAAAAGGCAAAATGGATGATTTAAGTGGTATCACGAAAGATAACGCTACTATGGAAAAAAACGTTGAAACTTCAGATGGTCGATGTACTCAGGGACAGAATGAGTTTATCTTACATTTGGAGTAGAAAATCCTGGAACTACAGGGCGAGCTCGAGAAGGTCTGAAATTTGGCAAACCTCTCCCTTACTCTCAGTGTTCCCGACATTAACCACCAAAACCCGACTTCCCAGAACCAAACACCACCGCAAAATACACAAAACCAAACCCCACCACCAAATGCTCCTGTACCACACCAGTATCCCGCGGCTCCCCAGAACCTTAACCCTCCACCACTTCAACCCCTCAACAACCCCACCCTAATCCAACTAAATATCCGCAAATCACTACTTATCACACTCCCCAAAATGCACCACAACCTACTCCCGATCCTCAAAACCTGACCAACGGCCACCCGTGTACCCAAGTTCCAGGAACCCATCAAAGCAATCCGATATATGTGGAAACCTTACCCCATACACCCCAACTAACCCTATACATACCCGAATCGACTGAGAAGGACCTGCTCATTAAACACATGGCGGGGGAACTCAAGAAGCTCACTGGTAGAGTCCAGAGTGTTGAAGGCGGTAAAGGCGTTGAAGGCCTAAACTATGATGACCTATGTATTCAGCCGGATATGGAACTGTCGGAGGGTAAACAACCTCCCAAGTTCAAAATGTTAGATGGTACTGGCGATCCGAAGGTACATCTGAGAACATATTGCAACAAACGTCTAGGAGTGGGCAAGAATGAACAAATCCGCGTGAAACTGTTCATGCAAAGCCTCACAGGAAATGCCTTGTCTTGGTATATCAGTCAAAATCTAAAAAAGTGGTTTAGTTAGGTGAGTATGGCGTCAGATTTCATGGATATATTTAGGTTCAACACAAAAAATGCACCAGACTTGTTCTACATTCAAAATCTCAAGAAGAAGTCGACAGAAGCCGACAATATGCTACTCGTTGGAGATTAGAGGCCGCAAAGGTAAGGCCAGCACTTGAAGAAAAACAAATCAACAAGTTCTTTGTTAGATCTCAAGATCCGCAATATTACAAAAGGTTGATGGTCATTGAAAATCATAAGTTCTCCGACATCGTCAAGTTAGGAGAAATAACGGAAGAGAGAATTAAGAATGGGATGGTGACCAATTTCAAGGTACTGCAGACCACGAATAAAGATTTGCAATTAAGAGGCATTTCAAAGAAGAAAGAAGTGGGTGCCGTGATGGTAGCCCAGTGCCCTAAGTCTCCACTCACATACCAAGCACCTCTGCCCATATATCAACCCTCACCCCCAAGATACCAACACCCTGCTGCCACCTACCATACCTATAATACTCAACCTGCATATTACCATTCACCTCCACCTGTCTGCTAGAACTACCCGAAACCACGTCCAAATTTTGACCGCAGACCTCCTATACAATACACCCTAATTGTTGAGCCCATAGACCAATTGTATGAGAGACTGAAGGCTACTAGTTATGTCACTCATATTCCTGATATTTTTGTGGAAAATCCCTCCCAATGGATCAACCCCAACAAAATATGTGCTTATCATTCAGGCATGAAGGGTCAAATCATTGAGGAGTGTTGCACGTTGAAAGATAAGATTCGGACGTTGATCGACACTAAGGTCATACAGGCAAAGGAAGCTACACCAAATGTTCGTAACAATCTTCTCCCGGATCACATAGGTGAGGGGGTGAATGTGATAGAAAGTAACGAAGAATGGGATCAAGAGAGGTCCATTGGACTCATGCGAGAGGGAGGCGCTCCTAAAACATCTTCGATCACCCTCACGCCAGTTGTGGTACAAACCCAGGCATCATTTGAAGTCGAGGTAAGTACACCCTTCACTGTGATGGTAGCTCCCACACCATTTACAAGTCCGATGCCGTCCTATGGGATTATGTTGCGGAGGCAAAAAGAAAGAGAAAAGCAAAAATGGAGGAAACAGGTGCCGCGCAAGGTATGACCAGAACTGGTAGAGTTTATACACTTGAGAATCTTGGAGGAACAAGTAAGGAAGCTGCACCTAAGTCGTCTGTTGTCGAGACTGGCACCGACGATCTTTGGAGGAAAATACAAGCAAGGGAGTACTCTGTTGTTGACCATTTGAACAAAACTCATGCTCAAATATCCATCTTACCACTGCTGCAAAACTCAGACGCACACAAGAATGCTTTAATAAAGGTGTTAAGTGAAGCTTATGTACCCACTGGCATCACTAGTGGAGAAATGGCTAACACGGTCGAACAAGTATTGGAGAGCCACAAAATCACTTTTGGCGAAGATTAATTACCACCGGAAGGACTGAGTCACAACAGGGCGTTGCACATCACGGTACAATTTGAAGATAAGTTCATCGCGAGGGTCTTGATAGATGGAGGTTCAAGTCTCAATATATGTCCATTGACCATTCTAAAGAGACTAGGTAAAGGCCTGCACGAGATATGAATGGGAAGCATGAATGTGATCATTTGATGGATCTCAGGGAGCCACCATTGGAGAAATCAACCCCATTCTATAGATGGGTCCGACTTGGTTTGATGTCGAGTTCCAAGTGCTAGATATATCTGCTACTTACAACCTATTGTTGGGACGAACATGGTTACATGCCGACGGGGCATTGGCTTCAACTCTGCATCAGCCTGTGAAGTTTGTGTGGAATCATTGGGAGGTGATCATCCATGGAGATGGAAGAAACCCTATCTACACCAATCAGACCGTTCCGGTCATCGAAAATAGAAAGAAGTTGGGTGCAGAAACATACCATCGCATTGAACGAGTCAACGCAATTAAAAAGGACCGATGGTGGAACAACAAGATAGAATACATACTGCTATGGACGGGGTATGAACTCGGCAAGGGTCTGGGCAAAATTCTTCAAGGGATCACCAAAATCGTACAACCACAGTACCGTGGTACGACTTTTGGAGTTGGATATAAATACACATGGCAAGAATACCAGGATTGGTCACCACCATGGAGTTCTCTTTATTATCCACTGGAACAACCTGTACCACCTCTGCACCAGACATTCCATCAGGCTGACATCATGTGGGGATCTGAGGAAGATGAGGTTTTGGCTGGCATGAGAAAGTTGTTTTTAGATGAAGAAGACATGGACTGCAGTGCAATTGTTGAGGAGGAGGAGGAGGAGGAGGAGGAAGACCTTACCATTCAGACTATGGAAGAAGGAGCTGTTCTCAAGAACTGGAGCGCTGCACCATCCCTGGCCCGTCGAGTTCCTAGGTAGCCTGGCAAATTAGCATGAATTATTTTCAAATAGTTTTGAGCATTTGAGACATTTTTCAGTATTTTATTTGAAATAATTACCCAAGCCATCAAGCCATACTTGTTTTCATTTAAACCTTTTTTATTAATGCATTATTAATTTCTATATTTATTATTATCTTTCTACAACAGTTTTCAACATAATTATTACATATCCTGATGAACCTACGATTGTGATATGTAATGAGACAACGCAACATAAGGACAATGATTCAGAGGATCTGGAAGATGATATAATACCTGAGGAAATCTTTAGAGAAGTAGAAAAATTTGAAGACAAACCAAAGTCTAATTTGGAGGAAACTGAGGCCGTTAACTTAGGGAATTCCAAAAGGGTCAAGGAAACATGTATAAACATTCATGTATCACCGTCAAAGAAGGAGGAGTACATAAGATTCCTAAAGGAATATGAAGGCATCTTTGCATGGTCCTACAATGATATGCCTGGTTTAAGCGCATCCATAGTAGCTCACAAACTACCCACCAATCCTATGTGTCAACCAGTAAAGCAGAAGCTCAGAAAGTTCAAGCAGGATATGAGTTTGAAGATAAAAGAGGAGGTCACCAAGAAAAGCAAAGCCAAGGTTCTCCAAATGGTCGAATACCCGACTTGGTTGGCCAACATTATGCCAGTTTTGTAGAAAGATGGGAAAGTTAGAGTATGTGTCGATTACCGAGATCTAAATAAAGCAAGTCCTAAGGATGATTTTTCGCTACCCAACATACACATACTGATTGACAACTGTGCCAAGCATGAACTCCAATCCTTTGTGGATTACTTGGTAGGATACCATCAGATTTAGATGGATGAAGAGGATGCCGAAAAGATAGCCTTTATCACACTATGGGGAATATACTGTTACAAAATGATGTCATTTAGTTTGAAGAATGCTGGAGCCACCTACATGAGAGCCATGACAACCATCTTCCACGGCGTGATACACAAGAAAATTGAGGTCTACATGGATGAATTTATCATCAAATCTAAAAGGAGTTTGGATCATATAGCAGACGTGAAGAAATTCTTTGACTGGCTTCGAAAATACAATTTGAAATTGAATCCTGCTAAATGTGCCTTCGGAGTCCCTGCTGGAAAGTTGTTAAGATTCATCGTCAATTGTCAAGGCATTGAGTTAGACCCATCAAAAGTCAAGGCTATCCAGGAGTTGCCACCTCCAAAGAATAAGAAACAGGTAATGAGTTTTTTAGGGCGCCTCAATTACTTCAGCCACTTCAAAGAACAATCAACCGTGATATGTGAGCCAATCTTCAGAATGCTAAGGAAAGATTCTGCAACAAGTTGGACTGAAGAATGCCAGAAGGCTTTCGACAAAATCAAGGAGTATTTATCTAAACCGCCCTTTCTCGTCCCACCAGAATCGGGAAGACCTCTACTGCTTTATTTGTCCATGTTAGATGGGACTTTCGATTGCGTTTTGGGACAACATGATGAGACTGGAAGGAAGGAGCAGGTGATATATTATTTGAGCAAGTAATTCATGCATTATGAAGCTTGGTACTCTTTGTTGGAACGTACCTGCTGTGCTTTGACATGGAAAGCGCAGAAGTTGAAACATTATTTCTATGTATACACTACATATCTCATATCAAGGATGGATCCGCTAAAATAAATCTTTCAGAAACCCATGCCTACGGGTAAGTTAGCAAAGTGGAAAATATCGCTGAGTGAGTTCGACATTGTCTACATAATATAGAAGGTAGTCAAAGGGCAATCATTGGCAGATCATTTTGGTAGAAAATCCCGTAGATGGAGAATATGAACCATTTGAAATGTATTTTCTTGACGAGGAGGTGTCGTTCATAGGAGAAGATATCACCGAGGCATCGCCATGGATATTGATTTTGGTATTGACTTGGTGATGGGCACTCAGCCCATTTCTATTTATCCGTATCGTATGGCACCAATAGCATTGAAGGAATTGAAAGAGCAGCTTCAGGATCTTCTTGATAAGGGTTTCGTTAGGCCTGGTGTGTCGCCTTAGGGTGCACCGGTTCACTTTTTGAAGAAGATGGATGGTACTATGGAGATGTGCATCGACTATAGGCAGTTGAACAAAGTTAAAATTAAGAACAAGTATCCTTTGCCGTGCATTGATGATTTATTTGACCAGATTTAGGGAGAGAGGGTGTTCTCTAAGATTGAATTGAGGTCTAGATATCACCAGTTGAATATTTGGGACTCAGATATTCTGAAAACGACATTCAGGACCCTCTATGGTCAGTATGAGTTCCTTGTCATGTCATTTGGCCTGACCAACGCCCCAACAACATTCATGCATTTGATGAACAGTCTATTCCAGCCATATCTTGATTCATTTGTCATAGTATTTATTGATGACATTTTGATGTTCTCACATAGACAGGAGGAGCATGCACAACATTTAAGGATTGTACTACAGAGGTTGAGGGAGGAGAAGATTTATGCCAAGTTCTCCAAGTGTGAGTTTTGGCTCAGTTCGGTGGCGTTCTTGGGGCATGTGGTGTCCAGTGAGGGGATTAAAGTGGATCCAAAGAAGATAGAGGCAGTTCAGATTTGTCCCATACCGTCTTCAGCCACTGAGATTCAGAGCTTTTTCAGCTTGGATGGATATTATCGTCATTTCGTGGAGGGTTTCTCGTCCATTGCAGCACCTTTGATCAGGCTGACCCAAAAGGGTTCTCCATTCAGGTGGACGGATGAGTGTGAGGAGAACTTTCAGAAGCTCAAAACTGCCTTGCCAAAGCTCTAGTTCTAGTTTTGCCTTCAGCGTCAAGCTCTCATACAGTGTATTGCGATGCTTCTCGGATTGGTATTGGGTGTGTCTTGATGCAAGAGGATAGAGTGATTGCTTATGATTTACGCCAGTTGAAGCCCCATCAGAAGAACTACCTTATTCATGATTTGGAGTTGGCAGCCATCGTTCATGCATTGAAGATTTTGAGGCATTATCTCTACAGTGTGTCTTGTGAGGTATTTACGGATCATCAGAGTCTCCAACACTTGTTCAAACAAAAGCTTCTAAATTTGAGGCAGCGGAGATGGTTGGGGCTGCTAAAGGACTATGATATTACCATTTTGCATCATCCCGGGAAGGCCAATGCGGTGGTTGATGCCTTGAATAGAAAGGCGGTGAGTATGGGTAGCCTTGCATTTATTCAGATAGGTAAGAGACTGCTTGCATCAAATGTTCAGGACTTGGCAAAATAGTTTGTGAGGTTAGATGTTTCGGAGTGCCTTGCTGGGTTTTAGCGTGTGTGGTTTCTCGGTGTTCCTTATATGATCGCATCAGAGAGCGTCAGTATGATGACCCCCATTTACTTATCCTTAAGGACACGGTTTAGCACGGTGATGCCAAGGAGGTTACTTTTGGGGATTATGGGGTGTTGCGGATGCAGGGTCAGATTTGTGTGCCCAATATAGATGGGCTACGTGAGTTGATTCTTGAGGAGGCCCACAGTTTGTTGTATTCCATTCATCCGATTGCCGCAAAGATGTATCAGGACTTAAGGCAACACTATTGGTGGAGGAGGATGAACAAATATATAGTGGGGTTTGTAGCTCAGTGCCTAAATTGTCAGCAGGTGAAATACGAGCATCAGAGACCGGGCAGATTTCTTCAGAGGCTTGAGATTCTGGAGCGGAAATGGGAGCGTATCACCATGGATTTTGTAGTTGGACTCCCACAGACTTCGAGGAAGTTTGATGCTATTTGGGTGATTGTGGATCGGTTAACCAAGTCCGCACATTTCATTTCAGTTAGGACTACCTATTCTTCGGAGTGGTTGGCTGAGATCTACATCCGCAAGATTGTTCGCCTTCACGGTATGCTGATGTCCATTATTTCAGGTCGGGGCACACAATTTACATCGCAGTTCTGAAGAGCAGTGCAGCGAGAGTTAGGCACACATGTTGAGTTGAGTACAACATTCCACCCTCAATTGGACGGATAGTCTAAGCGCACTATTCAGATATTGAAAGATATGCTACGCGCTTGTATCATGGATTTCGTTGGTTCTTGGTATCAATTTCGGCCGCTTGCAGAGTTTGCCTAAAACAACAGCTACCAACCGATCATTTAGATGGCTCCATATGAGGCTTTGTATGAGAGACTGTGTCGGTCTCTGGTGGGTTTGTTTGAGGCGGGTGAGGCTAGGCTATTAGGAGTCGACTTGGTTCATGATGCTTTGGACATGGTTAAGTTGATTGAGAACCAGCTTTACACGGCGCAGTCTAGATAGAAGAGCTACGCTGATTGAAATGGTTGTGATGTTGCTTACATGGTGGGAGAGAAGGTACTGCTTCGATTTTAACCCATGAAGGGTGTTATGAGGTTCGGGAAGAAGGGAAAGTTGATCCCTCGGTATATTGGGCCTTTTGAGGTGCTTGAGAGGATGGGAGAGGTGACTTACAATCTTGAATTGCCGCCAAGTCTGTCGAGTATTCATTCAGTGTTTCATGTTTCCATGCTCTGGAAGTATTTCAGCGATCCGTCTCATCTTTTGGACTTCAACATGGTTCAGTTAGATGGTGATTTGACTTATGATGGGGAGCCGGTGGCCATTTTGGATTGGCAGGTTCAAACGTTGAGGTCAAAAAATATAGTTTCGGTGAAGATGCAGTGGAGAAATCAGCCAGTTGAGTAGGCTATTCGGGAGACTGAGAGGGAGATGTGGAGTAGATATCCACGCTATTTGAGATTCCAGGTATGATCCTAGACCCGTTCAAAAATTAATGTTTGTTTAAGAAGAGGAGGATGTAATGACCCATCCGGTCGTTTTGAGTATTATAGTCTCTTTCTCCCATTTATTTCTTATTCCATGCTCATTTGTTGTTATATGACTTGCCGGGGTAGTTGGTTTGGTTCCGGGGATGTTTCGGAATGAATTGGGACACTTAGTCCCAAGGTTGGAAGTCTAAGTTGAAAGAGTTGACCGGATGTTAACTTATATGTAAATGGCTCTAGAATGGAGTTTTGATGGTTCTAATAGATCTATATGGTGATTTTTGACTTAGGAGTTTGTCCGGATATTGATTTGGAGGTCCGCAGATGATTTAGACTTGAAATGGAGAAAGATGGAAAAATAGAGGTTTGGAGAGTTGAGAAGTTTGATCGAAAGTTGACTTTGTGGTTATCACGCTCGGATTTTGGTTTCGAATATGGGAATAGGTCTGTTGTGTCATTTATGACTTGTGTGCAATATTTGAGATCAATCAAGTCTAGTGTCATCGCACCTGCGGTGGGATTGGCCACAGGTGCTGAGCCGCAGAAGCGGTTAGGTGTGCGCAGGAGCAAAAACAATAGGACGCTTCTAGGAAGCGCAAGTGCGGAGGAAATCCGCAGAAGCAGGCACGTTCCTCCGCGAAGTGTTCTGCAGAAGCGGAGCTGGGCAGTGTGGCTCGGACCTCAAAAGCATTGGGTTGTCCGCAGATGCGGTCCCGTAGATGCGAAGTAGGGACCGCAGATGTGAAAGGTCGGGAGTTTAGTGGGCTTCACAAAAGTGACGTTTTCATCGCAAAAGCGATTCTGCAGATGCGGATTTTTGGCCCGCGTAAGCGAAATGTCTGGGCAGTGTATATATTTGAAGGGTTCCTAGATTGTTTTCATTTTTGGACTTTGGGAGCTCGGATTAAGGCGCTTTTTTTGTAGGGGATTTCACTACACTTTAAGAGGTAAGTCACTTTTGATTATTTTTATTCATTAATATTGGATACCCATTGAATTTCCCACCTAGTTTATGTGTTTTTAAGGTGGAATTTTGGGTGTTTTGGACTAAGGATTATAGAGTAAGATTTGGAGATTTGAGTGACGATTTGGTGTCGGAATTCGGTAAATTTAGTATGGTTGGACTCATTGTTGAATGGGTGTTCGGATTTTGTTAATTTTGTTGAATTTCGAGACGTAGGCCTGGGGTCAACTTTTTGAGTTGACTTTTTGACTTTTGTTAAAGAACATAGCTTTATCATATTGAATTGATTCCTATAGCTTTTGTTGATTGTATCGAGTTGTTTGTGGCTAGATTCGAGGCGTTCGGAGGCCGATTTGCAAAGCAATAGCTTATTGGAGTAGAGCTTTGCACGGTTTGAGGTAAGTAACACTTCTAAACTAGGTTCTGAGGGTATGAATCCTCGAATTACATGTGGTGTCATTGGTGTTAATGTGACGCGCATGCCAGGTGACGGGTGTGTGGGCGTGCACCGTAGAAATTATGACTCGGTCGATTCTGTGATACTATGTAGTCATCAGACCTTGTTGCTATTCATGTGATCCCTATGTGTTAGAGTAATTGAGTTGTAATCCATGTTAGAAATCATGTTTAAACTGTATGCTTGCCCTTTTGAGACCCAATGGGGTCATTCCTACCATTGAATTATTTGCTTAAATGGAAATTTTGTACTCAGTCACATCCATCATTTGCATATCATACCTCAGTCTCTGTTACTATTTATTGTTGTATTATATATCATTGTTTGGGCTAATTAGCATGAGATTTGTGAGCCCGAGAGACTGGAGAGATTAATGACTGAGTTAAGGCATGAGAGCCATGTTGTGAGTGAGATTTGTGGATCGGGTTGCACGCTGCAGCAAGCCCTCTGGTATTTATATATATATTATTATTATGGATCGGGTTGCATGCCACAACATGCCCTATAGGCGTTACATATTGTTATGGGATAGGGCTGCACACCGCAACAAGCCATATTGGCTTATTATTAGAGCTTGGACAGGATCCACCCCTCCAGAGTTTGACATACTAGTAGTGAGCGCAGGTATCGTACATTGCTAAGTGACTGAGTGTGATGAATAAGAATTGAGACAGTGAGATTGAGTACTCTGAGAGTGTAAGTATGTGAGGTTTTCATTGTGATGCATCACATGTGACGTGCACATTGACATGCAGATATAGAGATGTAACATTCCTCATATCGGTCATACTTGGAATATTTTAACTTTATTCAGCTTAACTGTTAAACCTAAAAGCGTGTCTACATTCATGTACTGTGTACCACCAGATTATGAGTTTTTCTGAGATATTACTGTCATATTTCATGTCATATCTGTATTGTTTAAAAATCTATATTTGGATTGTATTGGTTGAACTCGTCAATACTTTCAGCGCGAGGTTAGTCTTGTTAATTATTGAGTACATTGGGTCGGTTGTACTCATACTACAATCTGCACTTTGTGTGCAGATCCAGGTACTTTGGGGCACGGTGGTTGCTAGCTTGGGAGCTTTAATTGTTCGGAGACTATTGAGGTAGCTGCCTTGGCGTCCGCAGACCTTGATTCTCCTTCTTTTTAGTTATTTGTACTATTCTATCTTTCTAGACAGTGTTTAGCAGTCAGACTATGTTGTCAGTTAGATGATCATGTACTCAGTGACACCTGAATTTTGGGGGACATTGTATTGAGTCGCAGTATTTTCTTATTAGTATTTATGAGATTTTACTCATAAGCTTATTTTACTATGTTTCCAATTTTAAAAATGCGTGATTTATTGTGATTGCTGGCTTGCCTAGTATTGTGATAGGAGCCATCACGACATGTGAGATTTGGGTCATGACGAAACTATCTAAATGTAAGGCTCACACGACAGTATAAGGAAAGATTGTGATTATGACTTGTGAAACGTGATTTCGAGGCGATACCTTGGTTGTGATTCTTGTTGTGCATTCTACATTGGGATAACTTGTTGATTTGAATGGTTATTGTTCTTCCTTAAATCATTCATCCACAATTTGATTGTGTTTGGTTTTTCGGTATTATCTTGGTATTGGAACAATTGTGGCTTCTTGTGCGAGTCACGCATTCTACGTGATTTGTTGTATTGCTTTAACATGCCAATCTGTGCCTCCTTTATAATTTGGTAAATTGATTGTCAATGTAAATTTAATTGTGTGGAGTCATTATATCATATTCTGTTGAGTTGTTGGTAACATAACAATTTAAATAATAGTATTATTGACATGCTTTATTCTATGTGTCTCTTAAGATAGAACTCGCTATCTCACTCGGTGCCTTATTATTTTAAATGGTTATTACCTTTTTACTATAATTCGGTTCTCAAATTATACTCAACACCTTGTTGATTGGTTACCTTACTTAAAATTATTATCATGTTTCTCTTTTAACAAATTCTATATTTAATTCGTTAATTTAACTTATGTTTTGCTTTCTTTAAATATGACGTTTTACTCAATTTTATTGATTTCTAAATTAAACACATATGATACTCTATTTTGTATAAATTATATTTTATTTTACTTTAATTGATTTCTAAAATAAACTCAGTATTTCATTTGAGCCTTACTTTATTCAAGATTTTTATTATGCTTTATGGTGTTTAAATATAACTCTCGATCATTTTAATTGATATTTGTTATGGTTACAATGTACATGGTAGCACGTGGGCCTTGCCGTATGAAGGTAATTGTTAGTATGGGCACGAGGTGCTATACGTGTAAGATTTGGAAATTGTGATCCATGATTTGTAATTTACGAAGTGTGTAGTCTCAGGGTAACATGCGTTGGGAATGATTTAATTATTTGAGCTGTTATTGGTTCCTCATTATTTGTGTTCATTCATATCTCATCGATGTTCTGATTATGTTGCTTCTCTATTATCCGTTTACTACTAGCTGCAATTTGCGTTTCTATTATTTCGTTGTTGGCTGTAAATCAATAATCTTTTCGCCGTTAGCCTTACATTGATATTCTTTCCATTGTTAGCTTCATGCATATCTTGTACATGTTTCTATGTCTAGTAGGTGTCTTGACCTAGCCTAGTCACTACTCAATCAAGGTTAGGCTTGATACTTACTGGGTACCGTTGTGGTGTACTCATGCTACGCTTTTGCACATTTTTGTGTAGATCTAGGTATTTCTGATCGTGATGTTAAGAGTTGTGTCTGCACGGCGGGGACTTCAAGGTATACCTTCTTGACGCTCGTAGGCCTCTGAGTCACTATCTTACTTCCTTATACTACTGTTAAATCGTAAATCGAAATAGTATAGTACTTAGAAATTCTAGTGTATTTCAGTAGTGCTTTGACTCTGTACTACCGGTTTTGGAAAATGTATATATATTGGTTGTTGCAGTTATGTATATCATTTACTACTTTATGATTTAATGATTAAATAGGTCAATTATGTTATTAACTCAACATGTGTTAGGCTTACCTAGTCTTAGAGACTAGGGTCCATCGCGACATCCTAAGGTAGGAATTTGGGGTCGTGACAAGTTGGTATCAGAGCTCTAGGTTCATAGGTGCTACGCGTCATAAGCAAGTTTAGTAGAGTCTTGCGGATTGGTACGAAAACGTCTGTACTTATCTTCGAGAGGCTACAGAACTATTAGGAAATTCCACTTCTTTCATTCCTTATCGTGCAACACTGATTCAGCTAGAAGCGTACATCTTATATTCTTTTACATCTACCCGTGTATGATGATGTGAATTCGGTATCAGCTATGCTCCGACGGTTCATAATGCTGCGAATGGGCCATGAGGGGGCCATGGATACTTGATCATTTTCACGAAGTGTTGTCCAGACTGAGGACACAGATGTGTTGGTACATCTTCAGTTGTTCAGGTGAGGGGTGGAACGAGTCTTGCATCTGATTGGTTCTGTATGAGCTTATGAAGCTTGGTATTGTGGATCATCAGATGTTGTGTCCTATGACTTCATTCCAAGTGGGGGAGTTTACTATCGACAATCATATTGCATGGGCAACTGCTATATCAGCTTTGGTCTAAGGTATATATGCAGTATATCTGTATTACTGCTAAATCTACATTTCAATTTCAGAGAGGTTAGAGAAGCATCTTCAGATTCACAGAAGGTTTCTTCAGAGTGGGTATCTCAATTACACATTCTTGGGTGCTTCAGAGGAAATACATCGGTTTAAGGGCCTCAAGATGACGTGGTTCATGCTAGGATCTCCCGCAGCAAGCTTTGATTTGAAATCAATGTGTACCGACAAGAAAGAGTGTTAACTTGAAGGCAAGTCGAGGAAGATTCGAGGAGTGGGTCAGCTTGGTGGTGTTGGGTCATCATGGCGTTGGGTCAAACTCTTGAGTTTGATGGCTTGCGTGACTTGGTTGAGTTGGGGAAGTTCAGTTCTGATGTCTTGATGGTGGCAGATGGGTCTCAAAGAGTTCTTGATAGTGTCGACCATGGCTTGAACTAGATGTTTGTTACCGGCATAAGGAACATAATATGTTGAGTGTTACGAATTTTTGTTGGATAGGGTCACAAGATTTAGACAGCATGGACAATTTCAGATGTTTAGAGGAATGCTAACATCATTTAGTACCACTTGAGAAAGGTGCGCACTCCATAAGGCGCATTGTGCTTCGACTTGCGGATGCCTGACTAGTATTTCAATAATCGTCTGATTGATCAAACGCTGATGTTCAGATCTTTCTATATTACACGAAGGAATAATGGAAGTATTTATCATTGGATGATCGCGTATGAGGAAGGTATAGGTCATTAGAGTAGTGCAGTTGGGATCAGATATGGATATTCTGGCATTCTAAGAATCAAAAGACTAAGAAGTTTCTCATAGGTAGCTTATTCCATGGTTGCGGATGGTAAAGGTATGCTAAGAGGTTGGAGACTGATGATATGTGCTATGGATAAGCTATTGTGGTCTTTTCGAAGGCTATCCACATATTTCGAAAGGATCGGAATTGCTTTGGACGTCACTGGTAGGCTTAATGAGAATGTATATTCTACACAAAGTCAGACTTGTTTAATTAGCACAATTATTATAGCGGGTGGTTTCATTGGTTAGAGTTAACCTTAGTCGTGTTCTGATGTGTTCCATGTCTTACTCTTCTACGCCACAACGGGTTGTGAGACTGTTGAATATTTACATATGATGCAGTTATGTTTGGGCTTTGTAGGAAAATTCGAGCGAGATTGCTCCCTTAGGGTGTTGAATGGTTGATTGTGCCCTTGGTTATGGTCTTCCTGTTTCTGGTATATAGTGATATCCGTATATCCATGGTTATGGTCATGCGCTTCATATGTTTGTTGTTGATATGCTTATGGTTGTTCATTGTGAGTATCATGGCTCAACGTATTCCAGGTTGATCGGTGTCAGATTGGGTCATGCATCACAACAGCGTTATGTTAGGATATGATTCTTTGTGCTTATTTCGTGTGTTATGTTTCCCCTTGTATGGTGTATTTATAGCACTGCGCTTCGTGGCGGTATCTGTTAAGCTAGTGGGACGGTCCTTCATTTCTATTCTCTTTCCATCATTGGTATATCTAAGTTATTGTTCGTTGGTGCACGGATTGCATGGTATGTCGCTCTAAGTAGGATTTGTGTGACAGGTCGGTGGAGTTGCTTGTACTAGATGCGGTGAGGTTATTGGGCCTGAAATGAATGTCATCGGATTTTATTAAGGTATGTTTGGTAGAATAGTGTCACTAGTCGGCTTAGCTTTTGGCTATGGTTCTTATCGGTCAAGAGACCTCCACAACTTGTTGAACTGATGGGTGGTTATGAGTTTCTATATGTTTATTTCATCATTGTCAGGGTACGAAGGTTCAAAATATGGTTTTAGTTGATATGAGGTTTGTTACCGATGTCGGGTTGGTTATCGAGCAGCTATTGCGGTCGAAAGTTATTGCTATGAGTGTTTGCGTTATGTGGTATACCATGTGATTATGTCTTGAGATATGGTTATGGATTGGTACATCTTGTTTAGAGTTATACGGTGCATAGATACAAGAATACAGTGGGGATTGCATTTTGCGAAATAGGAATCGCATTTAAAATTGGGCTCCTAGGCAGGGATCGTCCCATTTGTGATAACTTCATCGCTTTTTCG
>AWOL01S0001543.1:49101-69376 GCA_000715115.1 Nicotiana otophora
AGGGGGGGGACTTCGCAAATGCAAAGTTTATGTTACACATTTGCAACATCCCCTGAGTTCAGCAGGCATCCCATATGCGATGCATTCTTCGCATTTGTGAGGGTTCGCAATTGTGAACCCGTTGTTGCATTTGTGACTTCTGTAACACAAAAGAGTTGGGAAGACAAGATTAAGTCTCACTTTCATTTTTTTGAACCTTAGACTCGGTAGGAGGCGATTTGGAGAGGGAATTTTCTTCTACAACTATTGGGTAAGTGATTTTGATCAATTTTCCATTATATTACATGATAATATATGATATTTAACATCAAATGCATGAGAATGCAAGAGAACTTTTGGGGATTTTTATGTTTTGAAAATAAAAAATTTCAGATATGAGAGTCGAATTGGACTTAGATTTGAAAACAAAATACATATATTGACTCGTGAGAACTGGGCGGGCCCGGGGTTGATTTTTGGGGAATTGCATAAATATCTTAACTTTATTTGTTGGAATTGGTTTCTCTTGCATTATTAGATATTATTAAGTCGATCTTTGTTAGATTTGCGCCGAGCGGAGGCGAAATTTATAGGAAAATCATTTTTAGAGTATTGATTGAGGGCTTTTGAGGAAAGTATCTTGTCTAACTTTGTGTAAGGGAACTACCTCGTAGGGATTGGTTTAATTGCACTATTTGCATTACGTGGAAGACGTGTGCATGAGGTGATAATTGTGTACACAGGCTTATATGTGGTATTTGACCGGTTTAGAATCTTATGTGTTATTATGCCTTTAATTGAAATTGTTATTATAAGGGACACCTTTCACTACTTATTTAATTCCCATTTCATTTTGTTGTTGTTGAAACTATTGTACACCCTATTGTTGAGTCGTGGGATACCCTGTATTGTGACATTGGTATTGTTGTTGGCCATATTGTGGCATATATAGACATGTTGTGGGGATTGATTGTTGTTGTGTGGATCATAAGGGTGGCTTTTCACTATTGTTGATTTTGCGGAGCGATACGGGTGGCTATTGTGTTATTATCAGGGCAGAGAGATACAAGTGGCTATTCATCTATTGTCTTGGCAGAGCTATACGGTGGCTATTGTGTTATTGTCAGGACGGAGCGATACGGGTGGCTAATGATATATTATCTGGGTGTAATGATAAGGGTGGCTATTATAATATTGTCAATGCGGTATGATAAGGGTGGCTATGCGGGGATGATATCTGATGGCCTAAGGGAGTCTTGTTGATGAAAAGGGTTATTCTTGCTTGTGCTAGTGACTTCCTTGTGTGTGTCATGCATATTGCGAGATTTGTCGTGTTGTTCCCAATGTGCTACTCGATGTTTCTGATATTGGTTGATGGTTTGAGTTGTGCTAGTACACTCGCACATGCATACACCTTAGCATGTCATTTATACCAGTCGAGGAGGATGAATCTTGATGTTCATCGATCATGTACATATATTCTTGTATATTTGCTTTCTCTGCGATGTGGTTTGGACTAGTAGCATGTGACCACGTCAGGCAGATTGTGATTATTGGCACGTGAGTTGTCCAGGCGGTTCATATTATTGGCACGTGAGTTATCCATGCGGTTGTGATTTATATTGTGGCACGAGGTCTTAGCCGTGTGAGGATGGTTGATAATGTGGGCACGAGGTGACGTGTGTACACGATTTGTGATTTGTAATTATGAGTTGTGGTACCTCGGGGCGATTCTGGTTATGACTCTTGGGTCGAACCGTTGATGATTAGAACTGTCATTGCTTTCCCTTGATTGTTTTCACTTGTATTATATATGTGATTTGATTATTGTGATTTTCATTCACATGATTTCCCTTCATTGTTATTTATCTATTTCATTTTTCCATTGTTAGCTATATATTAATATTCTGCATGGGTTATTTGATTAGTGAGTGCCTTGACTTGAACCTCGTCATTACTCCACCGAGGTTAGTCTTGATACTTACTAGGTACCGATTGTGGTGTACTCATGCTACGCATTTATATATTTTTGTGCTGCTCTAGGTACTTCGGATCGGACTGATTGGCACTGGGGATTTACATATAAACGGAGACTTCAAGGTACCCCTGCATGATCCGATCGAAGACCTTGGAGTCACTCTCTTGTTTTATTTCTACTGTTATGTTTTTCAGACAGTATTGTAGTTGAGATTTATCTCGTGTATTCAGTTAGAGCTTGTGACTCTGTACCACCTAACTCTGGGATATTATGTTGTGTATTTGCCGCTTCGGCCTGTATTACTCTTATTTATGATTTTATTTTAAATTTTGTCTTTGTTATTTCATACTATAATTATTTTAAATTATGTTGAGAGACCGTCTTACCTAGTTCGGAGACTAGGTGCTATCACGACTCCTATGGGGGTACTTTGGGTAATGAAAAGTTGATATTAGAGCCCTAGGTTCATAGGTGCTATGGGTTATAAGCAACTTTAGTAGAGTATTGCGGATTGGTACGGAGACGTCTATACTTATATTGGAGAGGCTACGAAACTATTAGGAAATTTCACTTCTTTCATTTCTATCTTGCAAATTTATTGATTTTTGAGTTTGAGCTTTAGTCATTCAATGATCCCACAGACGGTGAGGACACAAGCTGCAGTTACTGGTGATGCTACCCCCAGTGCCGGTGTTGCTAGAGGCTAGGGTAGAGGATGGGGCAGAGGCCGAAGAGAAGCATGTGCTAGAGCTAGAGCACCTTCCGGAGCAGCAGCTGATGAGCCACCAGTATATCCAGTTCGGGGAGACTTTTGTGTAGTTCCTGAGCATGTTTGGTACATTGTCTCAGGCGTGATTGATCCCAGTTGCACCAGCTACTTCACATACCAGGGAGGAGCTCAGACTCCCATCGCTCGTAGTCTAGAGCAACAAAATCATGTTGATCAGGTTTCGGGTGCTATGCCAGTACAACCTGTTATCACGGTTCAGCCTGAGGTTTGGACAAAGGCATCACAGGATCAAAGACTTGAGAGGTTCAAGAAGTATGACCCTTTTACTTTCAGTGGCGCAGTTATTGAGGATGCCTAGGGTTTTCAGGAAAAGTGTCACCCTTATTCTACGCACTATAGGTATTGTGGAGGTGAGCGGAGTAGCCTTTACTACATTTCAGCTGTCAGGGACCGCATATAGGTTGTGATATGCTTATGAGGAGGGTAGACCAAGTGATGCAGCACCACTCACTTAGGCTCAGTTTTCATATATGTTTTTGAGGGAGTTCATCCCACAGACCCTCTGGGATGAGTGGCGCACAAAGTTCGAGCACCTGCGCCATGGCACTATGACGCTGTCAGAGTATGCCATCAGGTTCAGCGAGTTGTCCCGTCATGCACCTGTATTGGTTTTTATAGTCAGAGAGCGAGTTCGCAGATTTATTGAGGGTCTCAATTATGGTCTTACATTCAGTATGGCAGGGGAGTTGGAGACTGATACTTTATTTCAGCAAGTTGTGGAGATCGCAAAGAGGATTGAGTGCATCCGCGGTCTAGAGATGGAGGATTTGGAGGCTAATAAGCCTCGTGGATCGGGAGAATCTACTGATCCCTATTTTGGATGCCGAGCGCGTCATTGTAGAGGTTTTATGGGTCAACTAGTTCAGTCTGCACTTTAGGTTTCACGTGGTGCTTAAGATATCCATGGGTCCCAGAGCACCCATTATGGATAGCTTCCACAACCACATCAGTAGAGAGGTTGCTTTGTGTGTTGGGACACCAGTCACATGGTAATGGATTGTCCCAGACTTCGAGCGGGTTTATTGTACCGGGTTACTCAGGCTATGGGTTCCGCTCCAGTTGCCGCTACACCCACACAGCTAGCTAGAGGTTGGGGACAGGCGGGTAGAGGGCGTCCTCAAAGGGGAGGCCAGGCTCGTTGTTATGCTTTTCCTGGTAGGCTCGAGGCCGCTGCACCAGATGATGTCACTACAGATATGGTTTCGGTTTGTTATAGAGATGAACTGGTTGTATTTCCATCCGGTCCCATTTATTGGTAAGTTTCACCCTACCTTTCTTCATATATGGATGAGTTTCATAATTCGTGTACTCTATTTATGTGTTCACGCCAGTTGGGGGATTCTATTGTGATAGCACATGTCTATCATTCTGGTTTGATTGTTTTCTGGATGGTGTGTCCCTGACATGTGATTTAGGTGATCTATATGTGTGGAAAGTCTATTGCGTGCCGTGGTTTTGTTCTATGGGATTGAGTTAGTATAAGGTTCTTAGTTCTCGGGATGTTTATCTTGCCTCTGATTTCGAGTAGAGGATGGGAACCTTGTATCCTTTGTGGATAGGAGTGTTTAGACCGGGCTATGTGTCGTGGTGGGGTCATGTTAGGGTAAGACTTGTCATGGTGGTTGCTTGTGTCTTGCTTCTTCCTTGTGGATTGAATCCGTAGTATGGTACCAATAGGGAGTTGTACCTATTTGACTTGTTTGATAGTTCTCTCATGTGTTTCTCTTTCCATATTTAGTCGTATTCGAGTTATGCTTGTTAGGTCTGGATTGCGATGTATGTGCCCATGTGGCGTTTGGTGTGGCTTGTTGGTCGGGTGAGTAGTTATGAGTTTTACATATTCTTACATCATTATCAGTGTTGGGAAGGTTTGGAATATGGTTTTAGCTGATATGAGGCTATATATACCGGTATCGGGTTTGGTAATGGGCAGTTATTGTCGTCAGAGTTGTTGCTATGGGCGTATGGCAGACGTGTTACGTCATGTGGTTATACCTTGTAGGTATATGCATGAGTTGTTGCAGCTGATTGAGGTTGATGCAGTTTGGTTATGTGAGAATTGGGTCTTGGTGGACGTTGAAATTTGGTTCTAAGTCGTATCGGTATGGGTGGAAGGAATAATTTTAGTCGAGATGGTGTTTTCAAACTTATGTAGATTGGGGTGGCGTGGGATCACCCATATGGATGTGTATGGTAAGTTTATATAGTGATTTGATGCCTTTGGAATGACTCTTGGCAAATTCGATGACGAACATTGGTTTAAGAGGCGGAGAATGTAATGACCCGGCCGATCATTTTGAGATTTAGCGTTCTGATCAGTGGTTCGAGGTCTTGAGTGGCTTCATATTGTGTATTATGACCTGCGTACATGGTCGGTTGCAATTTTCGAGTGATTCGGGATTGATTTGGAAGAATGATTCTCATTTTAGAAGCTTAAGTTGAAAATGTTGATCGATGTTACTATTGTGAAGAGACCCCAGAACGGTGTTTTGATGGCTCTGATAGGTTCATATCGTGATTTTGGACTTGGGCATATGCCCAAAATGGAATTCGGAGGTCCCTAGGTTGACTTGACTTGTTGTGCCGAAAGTTAGTAATTGGAGATTTAAAAATTTCCTTAGGTTTGACCGTAAGTTGAGTTTATTGCTATCGTTCAGATTTTGGTTTTAGGACTTGGAATAAGTCTGTTTTGTTATTTGGAACTTGTCTGGAAAGTTTGGCGTCGTTCTGAATCGGACGCGTGGTTGTATTTCTAGGAGTTCTTGAGTTTCATTGTAAATTTCATGTGCTTCGAAGTCCAAATCGTGGTTTCAGATATTATTTTGAAGTTTTGATCGCGCGAGCGAGTTCGTATAATATTTTTAAACTTGTGTGGATGCTTGGTATGGAGCCCCTAGGGCTCGGGTGAGTTTCAGAGGGTTGAGAGAGTTCAGTTTTGCTGGTGTTTTGTTGATGCTTCAGTTCTCGCAAATGCGAGATCCTATTCGCATTTGCAAACCCCGTATTTGTGAGGTGGGATCGCATTATTTATTACTCTTGTTTCTTTATAAATACAATTTTGCGAGGTCGGCTGCGAACTATATGGTTTGCTTTTGTGAAATAGGAATCTCATTTGCAATTCAGCTCCTGGGCAGGGATCTTCGCATTTGTGATAACTTTATCGCTTTTGCGAAGGGGGAGGACTTCGCAAATGCAAAGTCTGTGTCTCATTTGCAACAACCCCTGAGTTCAGCAAGCATCACATTTGCGATGTATTCTTCGCATTTGCAAGGGTTCACAATTATGAACCCGTTTTCGCAATTGCGGCAAAAGCGTTGTGAAGACGGGATTAACTCTCATTTTCATATTTTTGATCCTTAGACTAGGTGGGAGGCAATTTGGAGAGGGGGTTTTCATCTATAACTATTAGGTAAGTGATTTTGATTAATTTTCAATTATATTACATGATTATATATGAGATTTAACATCAAATGCATGAGAATCTAAGAGAAAATTTGGGGATTTGTCTATGTTTTGAAAAATACAATTTTAAGATTTGAGAGTCGAATTGGACTCATATTTGAAAACAAAACACATATACGGACTTGTGGGGTTATAGGTAGTAGATATCTACCCTTGGAATTGGTTTCTCTTGCATTATTTTACGTTATTAAGTCGATTTTGGTTAGATTTGCAACTAGTGGAGGCAAATTTTAGTGGACATTTTTAGAGTATTGATTGAGGGCTTTTGAGGTAAGTATCTAGCCTGACGTTTTGTGGGGAACTGCCCCATGGGTATTGGTTTAATTGCACTATTTGAATTAAGTGAAAGACGTATGCATGAGGTGACGAGTGTGTATATGGGCTTATATGTGGTATTTAACCGGTCTAGACTCTTATGCCTTTAATTGAAGTTGTTGTTATTTGGGACACCTTTTTTGTTGATTTAATTTCCATTTCATTTTGTTGTTGTTGAAACTAATGTACACAGTGTTATTGAGCCGTGGGCTATGCTTTATTGTGATATTGGTATTGTTCTTTTGGCCATATTGTGGCATATGTGGACATATCATGGGGATTGATTCTTGTTGTGGGGAGCATAAGGGTGACATTTCACTATTGTTGATTTTGCGGACTAATATGGGTGGTTATTGTGTTCTTGTCAGGGCGGAGCGATACGGGTGGCTATTGATATATTGTTTGGGCGGAGAGATACTGTTGGCTATTGTGTTATCGGCAGGGTAGAGCGATATGGGTAGCTAATGATATATTGTCTCGGCGGAGCAATAAGGGTGGTTAATATGATATTGTCAATACGGTGGGATAAGGGTGACTATATGGGGATGATATGTGATGGCCTGAGGGCATGTTGCTAATGAAAAAGGGTATGCTTGCTTGTGCTCGTGACTTCGTTGTATGTGTCATGCATATTACTTGATTTGTTGTGTTGTTCTCAATGTGCTACTCGATGTTTCTAATATTACTTGATGGTTTGAGCTGTGATAGTACACTCGCACATGCATACACTGTAACATGTCATTTATACCAGTCGAGGAGAATGAAACTTGATGTTCATCGATCATGTACACATATTCTTGGATATTTGCTTTCTCTGCGATGTGGTTTGGACTAGTCGCTTGTGACCACGCCAAGCGGATTGTGATTATTGGTTTGTGAGTTGACTGTGCGGCTGATATTATTGACACGGGAGTTGTCCGAGCGGTTGTGACTTATATTGTGGCGTGATGTCTTAGCCGTGTAAAGATGATTGATAATGTGGGCACGAGGTGCCGTGTGTACACGATTTGTGATTTGTAATTATGAGTTGTGGTACCTCAGGGTGTTTCTGGTTATGATTCTTGGGTCGAACGGTTGATGATTAGAATTGTTGTTGCTTTCCCTTAATTGCTTTCACTTGTGTTTTACATGCGCTTTGATTTTTGTGTTGTCCATTCACATGATTTCCATTCATTGCTATTTATTTGTTTTGTTTTTCCGCTGTTAGCTGTATATTGATATTCTGCACAAATTATTTGATTAGTGAGTGTCTTAACTTGAACCTCGTCACTACTCCACCGAGGTTAGTCTTGATACTTACAAGGTACCGATTATGATGTACTCATGCTATGCTTCCACAACTTTATTGCAGATATAGGTACTTCGGATCAGATTGATCCGCATTGAAGCTTTGCATACATACGGAGCCTTCAAGGTATCCCCGCATGATCCGATCGCAGGCCTCGGAGTGACCCTCTTGTTTTTTTTCTACTGTTATGTATTTCAGACAGTATTGTAGTTGAGATTGATCTGGTCTATTCAGTTAGAGCTTGTCACTCTGTACCACCTAATTCTGGGATATTATGTTGAGTAGTTTCCGCTTCGACCTGTATTACTCTTGTTTTTGCTTTTATATTAAACTACGTCTTCGTTATTTCATGATTTAACTATTATAAATAATGTTGAGAGACTGGCTTACCTAATTTGGAGACTAGGTGACATCATGACTCCTAAGGAGAGATTTTGGGTCGTGGCATACTTGGACTTAATTTTATCATTTCAAGAGCTGGAGAGCACAAATTGTGGTGATTGTTTAAGAGGCTATAAATTAGAAGACGGGATAAATAATTCTCACTCAAATTTATGAATATATCATCAATTTTGCCTTGGCATCAAAGATTCAAAAGAGGAAAAGGATTTTTATTTGAGAGTTAAAAAAGTTTATTTTAGAATTTTAAACACAAATTAAAACTCAGATTTATAAACCAATGATACATTTGGATTCATAAAGTTATAGATCAATGGGGTTCGACTTCTTTCGAGATTTAACCATGTAGGCTCAAGTTGACTTTTATGATTTTATTACATATGGAAAAGTTATCATTTAGAATTAATTTTTGTAGCTTTATTTGATTTCATTGAGAATTCTTTGGGCTAGATCGAGCTCGTGTGATGTATTTGCTACTAAAAATGCCGGATTTAAGAATAGAGCTAATCTAAGATAAGGTAAGTATCTTGCTTAACCTCGACTTGAGAGAATGTTTTCCTAAATGGACTTATGTGATATATGCTATGTGTTTGGGGTGACATGCAAGGTGAGGAACGTATATGGATACCAAGGTTGTATCATGCTTGGGTAGATTTTACACTTCTCTATGCCGTGTTTTGATACATGTTCTACTTGTGATATATTTTACTTGTTTGTATGATTACTTGAGTATTATTACTCATTCTAGAGATCATGTATATGCTTTTGGCATTTTATTTGGACATGATGGGCTAAATATATAGGATTAGATGTTATAGTTGTGGTCATATATTATGCATATGTATACACCATGCATATCGAATATTTCATGTACGTATCATTGCATTATGCATGTCACTCTCTCATGTACATGAATGGTGATGATTAGAGTGATATTAGCATGATAGGTATTTTAATGTAGATTGATACACCTTTATGGTGGGATGGGGTGGATGAAATGGAGGTTAGCGTCTAGAGTCCTGTGCGACAAGAAGGTGCCACTGAAACTTAAAGGTATGTTCTATAGAGCGGTGGTTAGACCAGCCATGTTGTATAGGGCTGAGTGTTGGCCAGTCAAGAATTCTCATATCCAAAAGATGAAAGTAGCCGAAATGAGGATGTTGAGATGGATGTGTGAGAACACTAGACTGGATAAGATTAGGAATGAAGATATTCGGGAGAGGGTGGGTATGGCTCCCATGGACGTCAAGATGCGGGAAGCGAGGCTTAGATGGTTCCAGCACGTGCGGAGGAGGAGCCTAGAGGCCCCGGTTATGAGGTGTGAACGATTGACTTTGACAGGTACGAGAAGAGATAGAGGGCAACCTAAGAAGTATTGGGGTGAGGTGATCAGGCAAGACATGACGCAACTTCAAATTTTCGAGGACATGGCCCTCGATACGGAGGTGTGGAGTTGTAGGTTAGGGGGTAGTTGAGCATTTGTTCACCTAGTCTCATAGAGTTTGGTCTGGGTCTTCTAGCGGTTGTTATTTATCACACAATTTTGTTATTTTAATAATTTATTTTTCAATTTTATTATTGACATACTTATTGCCCTTCCACTTATTTGTTGTCTCTTACGGTGCTGATTCTATTTGTCTGGTTTCTATGTCATTACAGATCTTTTGTGTTTAAGCCGAGGGTCTCCCGAAAATAGCCTCTCTACCCCCGGGTAGGGATAAGGTCTGCGTACACTCTACCCTCCCCATACCCCACTAGTGGGAGTACTACTGGGTTGATGTTGTTGTTGATACACCTTTATGGTGAGGATGAGAGGTGTCACGACCCAAAATCTCATCGGAGCCGTGATATCGCCTAACACCTCTTGCTAGGAAATCCAAAAACAGATATGCAAAATTAAACTCAATAACGATAAGCAATAGTCTCAAATAGAGGAATAACATAAATAATTGAAGTCATAATGACAATACAAATGAAACCACCCAAAATCTGGTGTTACCGAGTGTATAAGCTCTATAGAGTATTAAATATAAAGTCTGAACAAAATATAATACTGTCTGAAAAACTAAACACTAATAATATAAGATAAAGTAGAGGATTTTAAGGCCTTCAAACAGAACAATAGTGCTACATCGAAATCTCCAAGAAAATCTGGATAACAACTCACTAGCAACCACTACTATCAGCAACACTTGGATCGTACATAAACTACAGAGTACAGTACGAGTACAACCAACTCAATAAATAGCAAACCTAACCTCTGAGAGAATAGTGACAAGGTTGGCAAAGCCCGATTCTCACTTTTAACAGCCAACAACAATAATAACATCAGAGTCATGACATATACGGAAAAGCAATTCAATAATAACAAGCTCGACTCTAACACCATATCATGAGAAATAGGTATTATTTTCAAATATATCAGTCAAGGAATCAACTTTACCATAGAAATCACTTAGACAGAGATTTATCAAGGTAACCGTGATTTCAAGCTCTAAACATCAAGTAGAGACATTAAATATCAATTACATGAGAAAATTATAACTCCATACCTGGACTTATATGGACCGAGGTGGAACGGGAGCACTCATGGGTATGTGTATGATGAGTTCATTCATCTAATTGATGTCTTGTAATGACTCTTTCCACGTTCGAAGATGAACGTATGTTTAAGTAGGGGAGAATGCAGCGATCCGACTGGTTATTTTGAGTACTAGCTTTCCTTTCTGTGTTCCGAGACTTTTCATAGGTCTATTTTAATGATTTATGACTTGTGTGTGTGGTCCGTGTTAATGTTTGAAAAATTTAAATGTAAATTTTTAAAGAAATTGTGATTTATGACATTAAAATGACTATAGTTGACCATTGTCAACATTTTTGGTAAATGACCTCAGATCGGTATTTTGACGATTTTAGTAGGTTCGTATGATTATTTTGGACTTTTACGTATATTTGGTTGGGGTCTTGGGTGACCCGAGGTCGTTTCTGCGTATTAAGTGAAAAGTTGGAAACAATAGGTTTTTAACATGAAATTCTTAAGTTTTGATGATCAATTCTTGAATTTAGATGTTATTATAATGATTTGAGATTACAAGCGAGTTGTATGGTGTTATTTCACTTGTGTAGAGATTCGTATTGGAGCCCGAGGGGCTCGGATGTGTCACGCCCCAAAATCAAGAAACGTGACCGGTGCTCAACCGAGTGAACCCGGCTAAGCAAGCCTTTAGATTTCCTTCTACCCAAACTTATCCATGAATAAAGAGGATATGTACTCCATTAATCAAACATTGAAAAGATTTCATTAGCAACTCCCATTTTATTTTTGTTAGTAGCGTCATTCATAATTTCCAAGTTTATAGATATAATGAAAACTATGTTAGCCAAAAATACCAACACATCTAGTTCAATTCCCAACATCATACACCACCCACAACCTGTCTACGGAGCCTCAAAGTACGACAGAAGAATAGTATGAAAGTGCCAACAACAAGGCCCCGGCTATACCTTAAAACACAATGTACAACTCAAATGACATCAAGCCCCGGAATAGAGTAGGGCTCACCAAAACCGTCGGAATAGAGAGTGACTGCTAATGAGGACCAAAGTTGTCCACTGATGAACCACCTGCATCCATCGAAAATGCAGTGCCCCTGGCAAAAGGGACATTAGTACATATGGAATAGTACTAGTATGTAAAGCTAACTGTCCACTTTCAAAATAGAATGATACTGTAAGAATGGGAAAAGCATGGAAACAACAATCAAAAATGAATAATATTCAAATGCCAAGCAAAAACACAATAATTTCCAAAATATGAAGATAACACTATGAAGTGATAATCAAAATATGATGATAATATTATTTTTTGTTGGGAGATCTTTAGCACCAATATACCACTGTTCACAACCGTTCACAATACCAATGTTCACAATACCAATACCACCTTACTTTTAGCACGGAGTCCGATCACGACTCGATCGGCTAGGCCATCTCATCCGAGACATCAACCACAATCATAATTTCAATTATAATTTCCAGCACAATCACCACCATGTGTGCGACATGGTGTCCAATCACAACCTGATCGGCTAGGCCATCTCATCCGAGACATCAACCACAATCATAATTTCAATTATAATTTCCAGCACAATCACCACCATGTGTGCGACATGGTGTCCAATCACAACCTGATCGGCTAGGCCATCTCATCCGAGACATCAACCACAATCATAATTTCAATTATAATTTCCAGCACAATCACCACCATGTGTGCGACATGGTGTCCAATCACAACCTGATCGGCTAGGCCATCTCATCCGAGACATCAACCACAATCACAATTTCAATTATAAATTTCAGCACAATCACCATCATGTATACGGCATGGTGTCCGATCACGACCCGATCGGCTAGGCCATCTCACCACAATGCAGTGTGGATCGACATAATCCTTTTATATAAATCATCTCATCCCAATTAAGGGGAATAGAAAAGAATGGGGTGTGGGTTGGTGGAGACTTTCACCAAAAAGGCCTTAAAACATTGATGCACACCTAGTGTTTGATAATATGCTCAAATGAGCTAAAACCATGTTCATCTATCCTAATTTTGGTCCAACTTGTTATATTTCTAAAATAGATTGAAGTGTCTAAGAATTCCGGATTATATTAGTGTCTAAGAAGCTTAATTGAGGTATGTTGGCTAAACCCCCTTCTCCTTAGAATCGAACCCCACAGTGTTCATGTAATTGGAGTAAGCTCTTGATCATTATAGAATTGGCGATTTCTAATGTGTTTGTGTTGTAGGATGTAAGTTCAATATTTATTCTAAAGGCTTCATCATGTTATCTTGTTATTTGAGGATGTGTTAAAAAATATGGAATATGTTTTAGAACTGTTAAGACAAAGGTTGTTATGCCAAATTGTATGAAAAGCCTATATGTGCCTAAGATTTCCAAATTGCTCATATGTGAATTTAATGTCTTGAATGACAAGCCTTATTGTTGTTGATAATGATAATGATATTGAATGTCGAAAAGGGGTCTGGAACTATGCAATACGGCCAAGTGCCAAGAATAATTTTGTAATCGTAATCACCAGTGCCAATGAATCGAAAGTATATGAAAGAAGTACGATGTGAGATGATTGACTGAAAAAGGTAATGTCTCAAATGAGATGGCCTAGCCGATCGGGCCGTGATCGGACGCCATGTCGCACACATGGTGGTACTGTGCTGGAAAGTTATAATGAAATTGTGGTAATGTCTCAAATGAGATGGCCTAGCCGATCGGGCCGTGATCGGACGCCATGTCGCACACATGGTGGTACTGTGCTGGAAAGTTATAATGAAATTGTGGTAATGTCTCAAATGAGATGGCCTAGCCGATCGGGCCGTGATCGGACGCCATGTCGCACACATGGTGGTACTGTGCTGGAAAGTTATAATGAAATTGTGGTAATGTCTCAAATGAGATGGCCTAGCCGATCGGGCCGTGATCGGACGCCATGTCGCACACATGGTGGTACTGTGCTGGAAAGTTATAATGAAATTGTGGTAATGTCTCAAATGAGATGGCCTAGCCGATCGGGCCGTGATCGGACGCCATGTCGCACACATGGTGGTACTGTGCTGGAAAGTTATAATGAAATTGTGGTAATGTCTCAAATGAGATGGCCTAGCCGATCGGGCCGTGATCGGACGCCATGTCGCACACATGGTGGTACTGTGCTGGAAAGTTATAATGAAATTGTGGTAATGTCTCAAATGAGAAAGCCTAGCCAATCGGGCCGAGATCGGACTTCGTGTAAGAATACGGAGGTATTGTGAATTATGGAATATCGGTACTAAATATCACCCAACCTAATAATATGGAAATTGTCTTGAAAACGTATATGATCCTTAACTTGTTGTTTTAATATTATTTGATTCTTGACTGTTCCTCGTGTATTATTATTCATTATATTGAGTTGGTGTTTAACTTTACATACTAGTGCTATTCGATGGTACTAACGTCCCTTTTGCCGGGGGCGCTGCATCTTTAAATGGATGCAGGTGGTTACATAACAGACAGTGTTGATCACAGATAGTGTTACATCCTCTTCTCAGCGGATTCGGTGAGCCCCATTTCATTCACGGGTCATGTATTGTAGCTTTTGCTTATATTATGGTCACTTTTTGAGGTATAGCCGGGGCCTTATTGACGGCACCATCTTTACTCTCTTTTGTATCTTAAGAGGCTCCGTAGACACTATGTGAGTTGTATATGGGTGTTGGAAATGCTAAACAAGTTATGTTGTGTTTGATCACTTATTCCACTCGAACTATAAGAAATGCGTATTTTGAGGCTTAAAGGCGCAATGTCTAATGAAACGATTTAGGGTTGTATGAATGAGCTTCCTACTATTAATTAATGAAATCACGTCTTGTCTTGATCATGGGTGAAGTGGGTAGAAAGTATCTAACAGGCTTGCTCGGTCGGGTTCACTCGGTTGAGCAACGGTCGCGCGTTCCGAGGTTGGGGCGTATCATTCAACCTACCCTTCCTCGGTGACTATCGATACTCCCAAAAATATTTTTGATTTGCTTACAAAGGAAACAACAATACAAATGCATTTACCTCATAACGTATATCGCCTCATTGGCACTTTCAACATCATTATTTGATTGGCTCTCTTGGCCATACATATGATTCTTCATTCATGGCACAATGGTCGTATTTCATATTCCACACTTTTATTTCTTTCCTTTCATGGATCATCATCATAAATATCAACAAAAAGAATATTCCGAAAATCACAACTTTAGGTTCATTAGTAATGAAGACTTTAAATACAGTGGATTTCTTTCCAAGAAATGGAGTAAAATTATTGGAAATCGATGCACAAGTTAAAATCATAAACAAGTAACACACCATTTATTCTTGAAATACTTTTCCCCAAAAAGGGCAAATCAATTCCAACTCACAAATATGTAAGAACGCAAAACAGATCGAAACTACTTACAAAGCATAACATTAGTTAAAACGGCCACATATGGGCATCACTTGAGTTAATAAGCTTTTAAGCAATTCTATTTTCAAAGTCAATTTTGGAACAGTTGAATCAAAGCTCATTTCATAATCTTTCTCACATCATTTCATTTCATTGGCACCATTGGCCACAGGTATAACTTTCACTCTTGGCACGTTGACCACACTTTATATCTTCAACTAATTTCTTTCAATTTCGAGCATCTTTATAGATTATCAACAATAAGGCATTTCCAATCAATACTTTAGGTACACGTATGAGAAATTAAGAGTCTTAAGCATATCGAGTTTTTTTCACATAATTTGGCATACTGGCTTTCATTTGGAACACGACTCAAAGCCATAACATTTTAATACACAATCCGTACTTTGAACATATATCTTTTTACATAAGGCTCATTCGGAATAATCAAGTTTATATGGAATAACTCTGAACATAGGAATTAGGAACTTGAGCCAACCATGCTTAAAATTACGGAAACATCATGGAATTCAATTCTAAAATAGTAGTTTATCCAACATACCTCAAATTTGTCCCTTAATGATACTACAACAATCCACAACACTAAGAAACTTCAATCTACAATAACAACACCTAATGGGACCAATATTAGTAACAAATTCCATAATTTAGGCCATTTAGGCACTTTATCAATCACCTAGTAGGCATAAATCTCTGCATCTCTTAACCATAGAATTAGTTCATCCAACTACTACCATTTACCAACAATTTATCCCACCATCATTCTTAAACAATTCTTAACTTCTAACATCACATACATGACCATCCATTCACACCCAACGAACAAAATTCCATCAAATAATCACCTTTCAATCTCTACAATGGTTATGTATTTAAATTGGGAACTTATGACTTCCAATCACCATACCATAAATATAACACATATTTCATACATACATAATCACCATATATTAGTTAGAGATGGTAGACATACCTTTTGTAGACCAAATCTTCAAAGACAACTTTTGGGGTGTTCTTGAGATTTTGAAGAAATCCTATGGAATCCAATTAAAACCTTGTTGTAACTAGTGATTGAGAAGTGAAATCATCATATCAATACACTTAAAAACTCACCTTAGGTGTGTATTGGAAGCCTTGGCCGGATGGGTGATGGAGAGAAAGCCCTATTCTTGAACAAATGACTTAGCCACTCTCTCTCCCGGCCTTGGGGGTAGTTTTAGGGCTTCTACGTGCGCGGTCGCGCACCTCAGGCAGAATACCCTCAAATATACGCGGTCGCGCATCTGGTCGTGCATATGGAATAGGTCCGGTAAAATAGCCATAACTTTCTATAGAAATATCCAAATGATGAACGGTGTGATGCGTTAGAAACTATACTCAAAGGGTTATAATTAGATAGGTAGATCACCTCCTAAGTCTTTATATTGAGGGGGTTATATTCATTTGAAGTTGGGTCTTGTGCCAATTGAAACATCCTTTTCACTTAATGTATCCAACTTGTTCCACACAAGTGCTTGTCATTCACAAAACTCCTTAGTATATTCCAATATACCTTAAATATAATTATCAATTCAAAATGATGTGGCTCTATCCCATAGGTCTCCTTTAATACTCAATACGTTATTTCCAAATACAGTTGGCGCACTTTAAAATCTTAAATCATTAGAAAGTTTTTACGGGGCCTTACATTCTCCCCCACTTAGGATCATTCGTCCTCGAATGAGGAGTAGACTCCATCCCCAAACACTTAACATAACTCGTTTCTTCTTCCACATATCTTAAGCTCCCAAGATTGACTAACTCCCAATTTTTTCATAAATTTCGGCAGAGTCTCCTCTGCAATTGGGCCTAACCACCGGCCAGAGAACCACCAAAATAACTCCTAACAACACATCCACAACTCAACAAAGTATCATGGTATATGTCAACAACACTGATCTCAAAATTAAGGGCATTACATTAACATAAGTGGTATTTAGACATGAGTTGTGCATATTTATATCATAACACATAACAGGTACCCTTTTGAATCACAACTATTTGGTTATACAGGCAAGTGAGAATACTTTCTTTACTTTGACAGAGGCAGATCTTAATTTCCGGACTTATCTAACGGGGATGACAACTAGGTACCTCTTATAAGCCAATTACCCATTAACTTCACCTTCAATAGTTTCCAACGGAACGATAGACAAAGGATTTCCAACAACCTTCTGGAACCTAGATACATGATGCATTGGGTGCATGGAGGACAATGATGGGAAAATATCATACTCATAGTTTAGCCTATTTCCTTCAATATTCCATAAGGCCTAATGTGACTACACATACTTTACCTTCCTTAAACATTCACCCAATATATTCATAGAGAAAACCTTGAGAATAACCCGTTCACTTTCTTCAAATCTAAATTCCTACGCCGAATACCCAAACTAAACCTTTGGCGACCTCCAACAATTACTCTAAGATGTGCTAGCATGAATATGACCATAAAACTTTCTATCCAATATATTGGATCACGAGATGATGATGCTTCTTTGACATGTTTGAACCTTCAACCCCCATAGGTTACTATAAATAGGAACAACGAGGTCTGAGATTGGGCTGGAAGTTTTTTCAAAAATCCATCAATGTGCTGAGCAGAGCAATTCAGGAGGTTTTATCCTAAGATACGGTAACACCCCGGAAACTTTCGGAGTACTTAAGTGCAAAGCACGGTAAAATATGCAAAGAAAATAATATTTCATGGTGCCGGACTAGGCTTATGTGTTTCATGGGCTCAGACCTTTTGGGTTGAACAATGCATCCAAAAGTAAAGGAACCTTTTTGGCAAAAAAGAGCATTTTTGCTATCTATTATCTGACCGCAGAATCACTCTGTGGACCGCATAATGGCCGCAGAGTGAGGCAGTTAATTGGGTCAGTTAGAAGCAACTATGCGGTCGACTATGCGGCCGCATAACTGTTATGCAGTGTATTATGCGATCGCATAATAGTTATACGGACCGCATAGTGACCGCATACACAGACAGTTCTTTTGGATATTTTGTAACCAATTATGCGATCGATATACAGTCCGCATATCGGTTATGCGATCGCATACCTTGTTCCGGTGCTTCATTTTTGGGTTTTTAAAAACCGACCCTATTTCTTTAACTACACTCTTTGGGCCATTTTTGAGTCATAATCTGATATTTTAGAGTGAGAGAGAGTGATCTAGAGTGAGAAGGTTTTCTTCAATAATTGTTCTTCAATTCTTACTCAAGTTTTGGAAGATTAAGAAGAGAAGCTCACTAGGTCTTCATCCTAGAGGTAAAATTCTACACCCTAAACCCTAATCTCTAAATCTTCTAAAAATGGGGAACTAACAAGCTAATTTTTGGGCATGAGAGTTGTTTATTTTACATGCATCTGTTATCAAAGGGTGTAGGAAGATTATTGATCTAAAAATGGTAAAGATTGGGTTATGGGATGATGGAATCCTTCATAAAAAGGACATTGAAACCTTATGCACAACTAGTGTTTGATAAAATGCTCAAGTGAGCTAGAACCATGATCATCTTCCTAATTTTGATTCAATTTGTTAGATTTCTACAATAGATTGAAGTTGCTACGAATTTTTGGAACATTTTAGAGTTTAAGGAAGATCAATTGAGGTATGTTGGCTAAACGCTTCTCTTAGAATTGAATCCCACGATATTCATATAAATTATGTAAGTCCCGAGTGATTCATTATGAAACTGGCTATTCCGAGTAAGATTGGGTTGAAACATATATGTATAAGATTGGGTTGAACCATATATGTTCAACAAGCATCCCAAATACTTTATTCATGTTATGTTAACAATTGAGGATGTGTTAAAATATGGGTTGTGCATTAATAATGCTTCAACTTTAAGTCAAATTCAAATGAAGGCTAATATGCCAAATTTTGTGAAATATCTCTATGTGCCTTAGACTCTAAATTGCTCACGTGTGTACTACACACCTTGATTTGAATTGTATTTGTTGTTGATGATGATAATGATATTTGAAATTGATAAGGTGAGCATGAAATACTGAATATGGCTAACATGCTAAGAATGATCTTATAATTATGGCCATTAGTGCCAATAAAATGAAAAGATGTTAATGTGATACGAAATGCGATGATTGATTTAAAAAGGTTGATGTCTCAAATAAGATAGCCTAGCCGGTCGGGTCGTGATCGGACACCATGCCGCACTCATGGTGGTGATTGTGCTGGAAATTGTAATTGAAATGGTAATTGTGGTTGATGTCCCTAATGGCTAGCCTAGCTGATCGGGTCATGATCGAACTCCGTGTTAAAGACATTGGTATTAATATTGAGAGAAATTGTGGTTGATGTCTCTAATGAGATAGCCTAGCTTTTAGGACCCGGTATGGGCATTTTGAATTTCTGGTGATATCTTTTGGGCTAACAAATGTCGTGGAAGCCTTCATGGATCTTATGAATCGAGTTTTAAGCCATTCCTAGACTCTTTTGTGATAGTGTTCATTAACGATATTCTTGTATATTCACAAAGTCGAGAAGACCATGCTGATCATCTCAGGGTAGTTTTGCAAACCCTGCAACAACACCAGTTATATGCAAAGTTTTCAAAGTGTGAATTTTGGCTTGAATCGGTTATATTCTTGGGTCATGTAGTTTCTAGTGAGTGAATTAAGGTTGATCCTCAGAAAATTTCAGCAGTGAAGAATTGGCCGAGGCCTACAACTCCAACAGAGATTTGTAGTTTTTTAGGCTTAGCTGGGTATTACAGAAAGTTTGTGGAGGGGTTTTCTACTCTTGCCTCTCCATTGACTAAATTGACGCAGAAGGCAATTAAGTTCCAATGGTCAGATGCTTGTGAAAAGAGTTTCCAAGAATTGAAAGCAAGATTGACTACGGCACCGGTGTTAACTCTACCAGAGGGTATAGATGGATTTGTGGTATATTGTGATGCTTCAAGAATTGGGCTTGGGTATGTATTAATGCAACATGGAAAGGTGATAGCTTATGCTTCTACGCAACTAAAGAATCATGAAAAGAAC
>AWOL01S0001543.1:69808-117479 GCA_000715115.1 Nicotiana otophora
AAAGGCCATTGGCCAAAGAAGTTTTCCGATTGGCTAGTTTGGGAATTCGTCTTACGAACTCTAGTGAAGGAGGGTTAATTGTAAAAAATAGGGCTGAATCATCACTTGTAGTGGAAGTCAAAGAAAAACAATACAACGACCCATTATTGGTACAATTGAAAGAGGGGATTCATAAACGTAAGACCATGGCCTTTTCTCTTGGCATGGATGATGGTACACTAAGGTACCAAGGGTGACAATGTGTTCCAAATGTGGATGGTCTCCATGAAAGAATTTTGATTGAAGCTCACACTTCTAGGTATTCTGTGCACCCAGGTTCTACAAAAATGTATCATAATCTTAAGAAAGTCTATTGGTGGAATAATATGAAGAGGAATGTGGTGAACTTTGTGGCAAGATGTCCGAATTGTCAGCAAGTGAAGACCGAACACCAAAAGCCCGATGGGTAGGCACAGAACATAGACATTCGAATGTGGAAATGGGAAATGATTAATATGGACTTTATGGTAGGATTACCGCGCACTACGTGCAAGTTTGGCTCAATTTGGGTGATTGTGGATCGACTCACGAAGTTAGCACACTTTTTTTTCGGTTAAGTCTTCCAACACAGCGGAGCAGTATGCTCAGTTGTATATCAAAGAAATAGTTAGGTTGCATGGCACCCCAGTTTCTATCATTTCTGATCAGGGAGCACAATTCACTGCTAAATTTTGGAAGAAATTTCAGCAAGGTTTGGGTACTCAGGTGAATCTTAGTACAACCTTTCACCCGCAGACTGATGGGCAGGCAGAGCGGACTATTCAGACGCTTGACGATATGTTGTGCGCTTGTGTTCTAGACTTCAAAGGTAGTTGGGATGATCATTTACCACTCATAGAATTTGCATATAATAATAGCTATCATGTTGGCATTTAAATGGCACCATTTAAGGCTTTATATGGTACACGATGTAGATCTCCTATTGGGTGGTTCGAAATTGGGGAAGCAGATTTGATAGGGCCAGACCTCGTGCATCAGGCTATGGAAAAAGTTAAAATCATTAAGGAGCGGTTGAAGACTACTCAGAGTCATCATAAATCCTATTCGGATGTTCGTCGTAGAGTTTTGGAATTCGAAGAAGATGATTGGGTATTTTTGAAAGTTTTCCCTATGAAGGGTGTAATGCGATTTGGTAAGAAAGGAAAATATAGTCTGAGGTATGTTGGACCGTACAAAATCATTCAGAGGATCGGTGAGGTAGCATACAAGCTTGAGCTACCACCTGAGATGTCATTAGTACACCCGGTGTTTCATGTGTCTATGCTGAAGAATGTAGTTGAAGATCCGACACTCATTGTTCTGGTTCAGACCGTTGAGGTAAATGAGAAATTGACTTATGAAGAGATTTCGGTTTCTATTATTGATCGGCAAGTCCGGAAATTGTGAAATAAAAAAATTGCCTCCGTGAAAGTGTTGTGGCGAAACCAACAGGTTGAAGAGGCTACTTGGGAGGCCGAGGAAGAAATGAAGAAAAAGTATCCTTATTTGTTTGAATGACCATGTATTTATAAAATTGTGATCTAGGAAAATTATAAAACTTACTTTTTGTGAATTTTGTATCATGTGAATAGTTGGCATTAAGGGTTCTCCTTTCTGGATATATATTGCTTATGAGACCATATTTGGTGTTGTTTTGTATTATGTTACATCGTAGAAGTACGTATATGTTGTTAGGATGTGTTTCTGGGGCTCTCTAACAGGTGGATAGACCTAGTTACAAAGGAAACTCTGGCGAAATTTTTGGAACTTTAGGGAGTTAGTCAAATTTGGGGTTGCTGGTGTGTGGTATGAAAAAACCTAAGTTGCATAAGATGTTAAGGACGTATTTTTACCCTCATTCAAGGACGAATGATCCTAAGTGGGGGAGAATGTAACACCCCAGAAAATTTTAAAGTACTTAAGTGTAAAGCTCGGTAAAATATGCAAAGAAAATAATGTTTCATGGTGCCGAACTAGGCTTACGTGTTTAAGGCTTGTAGAGTCTCCTCTGCAATTGGGCCTAACCACCGGCCACAGAACCACCAAAACAACTCCTAACAACACATCCACAACTCAACAAAGTATCATGATATATGTCAACAGCACAAATATCAACATTAAGGGCATTACATTAACAGAAGTGGTATCTAGACATGAGTTGTGCATATTTAAGTCATAGCACATAACAAGTACCCTTTTGAATCACAACTATTTGGTTATACAAACAAGTGAGAATACTTCCTTTACTTTGACGGAGGCAGATCTCAATTGCCGGACTTATCTAACGGGGATGACAACTAGGTACCTCTTATAAGTCAATTACCCATTAACTCCACCTTCAATAGTTTCCAACGGAACGATAGGCAAAGGAATTCCAATAACCTTCTGGAACCTAGATACATGATGCATCAGGTGCATGGAGAACAATGATGGGAAAACATCATACTCATAGTTTAGCCTATTTTCTTCAATATTCCATAAGGCCTAATGTGACTACACATACTTTACCTTCCTTAACAATTCACCCAATATATTCATAGAGAAAACCTTGAGAATAACCCGTTCACTTTCTTCAACTCTAAATCCCTACGCCGAACACCCAAACTAAACCTTTGGCGACCTCCAACAATTACTCTAAAATGTGCTAGCATGAATATGACCATAAAATTTCTTATCCAATATATTTGATCACGAGATGATGCTTCTTCTTTGACATGTTTGAACCTTCAACCCCCATAGGTTACTATAAATAGGAACAATGAGGTCTGAGATTGGGCTGGAAGTTTTTTCAAGAATCCATCAATATGCTAATCAGAGCATTTCAGGAGGTTATATCCTAAGATACTGTAACACCCCGAAAATATTCGAAGTACTTAAGTGTAAAGCCCGGTAAAATATGCAAAGAAAATAATATTTCATGGTGCCGAACTAGGCTTATGTATTTCATGGGCTCGAACTTTTTGGGTTGAACAATGCACCAGAAACTAAAGGAAATATTTTGGCAGAAAAGAGCATTTCTACGGTACATTATGCGACCATAGAATCACTCTGCGGACTGCATAATGGCCACAGAGTGAGGCAGTTAATTGGGTCAGTTGGAAGAAACTATGCGGTCCACTATGCGACCGCATAACAGTTATGCGGTGCATTATGCGACCGCATAACAGTTATGTGGACCGCATAGTAACCGAATACACAGACAGTTCTTTTAGCTATTTTGTAACCAATTATGCGACCGATATGCGGTCCGCATATCGGTTATGCGATCACATACATTGTTCCGGAGCTCCATTTTTGGGTTTTTTAAAAACCGGCCCTATTTCGTTAAATACACTCTTTGGGCCATTTTTGAGTCATAATCTGATATTTTAGAGTGAGAGAGAGTGCCCTAGAGTGAGAAGGTGTTCTTCAATAATTTTTCTTCAATTGTTGCTCAAGTTTTGGAAGATTAAGAATGGAAGCTCACTAGTTCTTCATCCTGGAGGTAAGATTCTACACCCTAAACCCTAATCTCGAAATCTTCTGAAAATGGGTAACTAGCAAGATAATTTTTGAGCATGAGAGTTGTTTATTTTACATGCATATGTTATCAAAGGGTGTAGAAAGATTGTTGAGCTAAAAATGGTAAAGATTGGGTTGTGGGATGATGGAATCCTTCATAAAAAAGACATTGAAACCTTATGCACACCTAGTGTTTGATAAAATGCTCAAGTGACATAGAACCATGATCATCTTCCTAATTTTGATTCAATTTGTTATATTTCTACAATAGATTGAAGTTGCTAAGAATACCCGGAATATTTTAGATTTTAAGGAAGCTCAATTGAGGTATGTTGGTTAAACTCTTCTCTTAGAATTGAATCCCACGATATTCATGTAAATTATGTAAGTCCCGAGTGATTCATTATGAAACTGACTATTCCGAGTAAGAACGGGTTGAAAGATATATGTTCAACAAGCATCCCAAATGCTTTATTCATGTTATGTTACCAATTGAGATGATGTACATTAATAATGTTTCGACTTTAAGTCAAGTTCAAATGAAGACTATTATGCCAAATTTTGTGAAAGATCTCTATATGCCTTAGACTCTAAATTACTCACGTGTGTACTACATACCTTGATTTGAATTGTATTTGTTGTTGACGATGATAATGATATTTGAAATTGATAAGGTGAGCATGAAATACTGAATATGGCCAATGTGCCAAGAATGATCTTATAATTATGGCCATTAGTGCCAATGAAATGAAAAGATGTGAATGTGATACGAAATGCGATGATTGATATAAAAAGGTTGATATCTCAAATAAGACAGCCTAGCCGGTCGGGTCGTGATCGGATAACATGCCGCACACATGGTAATGATTATGCTGGAAATTGTAATTGAAATGATAATTGTGGTTGATGTCCTTAAAGGATAGCCTAGCCGATCTGGTCGTGATTGGACTCCTTGTTAAAGACGGTAGTATTGGTATTGAGAAAAATTGTGGTTGATGTCTCTAATGAGATGGCCTAGCCGATCGGGTCGTGATCGGACTCCGTGCTAAGAGTACGATTGTACTGGTTTTGTGAATAATGGTATTGTGGACAATGGTATATCGATACTAAAAATCTACCAATGTGAGATATGGAAATTAATTTGAACATTGGCTTGATCCTAAATTGAGGTTTGATGTTAATTAAGGCTTTTACTGATATTATGATAATCTTATTTGTATTATTTGTCATTCTATTGAGAGACTGTTTAGGTATACATACTAGTGCTATTCGATGGTACTAACGTCCCTTTTGCCGGAGATGCTTCATCTTTAAATGGATGCAGGTGGTTCCACAGCAGGAGATATTGATCAGTGATAGCAGTACACCTTCTTCCCAGCTGACTTGGTGAGCCCCATTTCATTTCGGGGTCATGTATCTTTTGTACTTTGTGTATTCGGTTTGAGGTATAGCCGGGGCCTTGTTGCCGGCATAATCATTGTACTCTTCTTTATCTGCAGAGGCTCCGTAGACATAGTGCGGGTTGTGTATTGGTGCTGGGGAAAAACAATCTATGTTATGTTGTGGTTGTATTACTTATCCATTTGAGACTTTAAAAATGATGAAACTATTGGAAATGAATTGGTATTGTAGACATGAAGACATTTTCGTCCAATTAATGATAATGTGTATTATCTCTATTCGTGGATGAGTTTGGTTAGAATGAAATATAATAGGCTTGCTCGGTCGGGTTCACTCGGTTGAGCATCGGTCGCGCTCCTCAGTTTTGGGGCGTGACAGATACATGAAGGTTACTACCAATAGTGCTAACATGGTTAACCATTTTGATGACATCATTAATTCTACAAATGAGGCATAGAGTTGCCTAGTAGGCATTGATAATATAGGGACCATGTTCATGATTTTGAGATTTAAAAGAAATGAGTCATATAGACATGTGACATATGGGAGGCATGGTTTGTAGGATAAAGACATTAGCGTCAGTTTTTCTTGGAAGACTATGAGCCATGAAAAGGACAATGACAATTGTTTCAATCCATATGTGCCTTGTTTGGCAATAGTAGGCCTCAAAGAGAAATAACCAAGTACGTGACACCAGTCGCCTCTTGGAATGTAGGGAAAATCAGTTTAACCCAAAATGAGAATATTCTAGCACCCTGAATGTGATATGGGTTTCAAAATACATATAGTTGCATTGCCTCTTAACATTAAACAAGGAATAGATATGCCAAAAGCCCGTGAGGATGCAAAAAGAAGTTGAACACTTGTGCGATTATTATCATTCTGACAGCTTAACACTTCACAATAGTTGATCCTATATGAGAGGAATAGAGATACAATTAACTTGTCTTTCAAATCAATATACTCATCATATGTGCCTGAATCTGAAACATTCACCTGAAGTGGGGAGGGAAAAGTAGCGGTAAGGCTGTTTAACTTTCAACCACACACAGGTGACACAATGTAGCTAGGACATCTTAATGTTGGGATGAAATCATGTATTGGTTAGAGAGAATGAACACTTTGCTATGAGCTAGACATGTTTTTACCATAACAACTCTCAAGCTACAATACCAGGCCACTTCATGGGCAACTAAAATACTAGGAACAAAGTGAATTACTCACTGAGGCATGATCTAAGTGGACATGAAAGTCATACTGAGATGGGCAAACAAAAATATCTTCCTGTGATGAATTTGTGAAAATTTCAAATTTCCCAGAAACTTTTATACGGATAAGTGACGCCTTTCAATTGACATTTACACATATGATAGGTGCTGAGATATGCTCTCATGTCACTAGACAGGAAAAAGGATTTATGATAATATTCACAAAGGAGTGAAGTAATTGTTCAAACCATATGATCCACATACACCGAAGAGAAAAAGAGTGGCTCAAGAAGGATCTCAACACTAGGCCGCTATACATTGGATTTGATACCACATAGGTAAACTTTATGATGGTGCATGCATAAGCATAAATGAGAAGATATTATCCATTTGAATCAAAAGGTTATTGTAAGAAATTCCTCAGGTATAGTCCTTTGTTGAGAATTTAGGCAAGCAATGGGAAGTATTAACCTAGGTGTCACGGCCCAAACTCGGGGAACGCGACCGGCACTCAACCGAGAGAACTCAGCCGAGCAAGCCTATTAGATTTCCTTCTACCCAAACTCACTCATGAATAAAGAGGAGATGCACTCTATTAATCAAACACTAAAAAGATTTTATTAACCACTTCTTTTTTATTCTCATTAGCAGCTTTATTCATAATTTCTAAAATATTCCGAGTTTATAGAATTAATGAAAAACATGATTTCCAAATACCAACATTTCTAGTTTAATTTCCAACATCAACCACAACCCACAATCTGTCTACAAAGCCTCTAAGTAAAATAGAAGAGTCATACAGAAATGTCGGCAACAAGACCCCGGCTATACCTCAAAACACAGTACAACAACAACAACCCAGTGAAATCCCACTAGTGGGGTCTAGGGAGGGTAGTGTGTACGCAGACTTTACCCTTACCCCGAAGATATAGAGAGGCTGTTTCCGAAAGACCCTCGGCTCAAGAGAACAAAAAGACAAAAGGAGACAATATCAGTATCACCATAGAAATCATAGGAAAAATAGGAACAACATGAAATCCAGAAGAAAAATGCAAAGCAAAAGCGATAGCTAGTAAATAGGTCCGGCAATGAAACGCAAAATAGTAAGACACGAAATTGCCACTAGCTAGCTTAGAAACAAACCCTACCAGACTAGTCTCACAACGGTACGAAGTAAGTTAAGACTCAACTAGCTCCTAACCCACAACCCTAATACTCGACACCTACATCTTCCTATCAAGTACCATGCCCTCGGAAATCTGAAGCCTCGCCATGTCCTGCCTGATCATCGCTCCCCAATACTTCTTCGGCTGCCCTCTAACTCTTCTCGTGCCCTCTATAACCATCTGCTCACACCTCCTTACTGGGGCATCTCGGCTCCTCCTCTGTACATGCCCGAACTATTTGAGCCTCACTTCCAATGGGAGCCACGCGCGCCTTCTCCCGAATATCATCATTCCTAATCTTATCCATCCTAGTGTTTCCCCACATCCACCTCAGCATTCTCATTTATGCTACTTTTATCTTCTAGCTATGTGAGTTCTTAACAGGCCACCACTCAGTCTCGTACATCATGGTCGGTCTAACCACCGCTTTATAGAACTTACCTTTGAGTATCGGTGGCATTCTCTTCCCACACTGGACTTCAGATGCTAATCTCCACTTCATCCATCCTACCCCAGTAAGGTGTGTGACATCCTCGCCGATCTCCCTTCCCCCCTGGATAACCGACCTAAGGTACTTGAAGTTGCCTCTACTTGGGATGACCTGTGAGTCAAGCCTCATATCCACACTCACTTCCCCCGGCTCAGTGTTGAACTTACACTCCAAGTATTTTGTCTTTGTCCTTCTTAGCTTGAAACCCTTAGACTCAAGAGCCTGTCTCCAAACCTCCAGCCTCTCATTAACATCGGCTCACATTTCATCAATTAGAACTATGTCATCGGCAAAAATAATGCACCATGGCACCTCCCCTTGGATATGGTGTGTTAAAGCGTCTATCACCAGGGCGAATAAGAACGGACTGAGCGCAGAGCCTTGGTGTAACCCCATAATAACCGAAAAATGCTTAGAGTCGCCTCCTACTGTCCTTACCCGAGTCTTAGCCCCATTATACATGTGCTTAATCGCTATAATGTAAGGAACTGACACACCTTTTGCCTCCAAGAATCTCCAGAGAACTTCTCCAGGAACCTTGTCATATGCTTTCTCGAGGTCAATAAAAACCATGTGCAGGTCCTTCTTCCTATCTCTGTAATGTTCCACCAATCGCCTAACAAGGTGTATAGCTTCTGTATTAGAACAACCCATCATGAACCCGAACTGGTTGTTGGAAACAGACACTGACACCTCACCCTTGCTGCAACCACCCTCTCCTACACTTTTATGGTATGACTCAGTAATTTGATACCTCTATAATTGTTACAACTCTGGATATCACCTTTGTTCTTATACAATGGAACCACCGTACTCCACCTCCACTCATTCGGTATCCTCTTTGCCTTAAAAATAACATTGAACAACCCAGTCAACCACTCCAAAACTAATCTCCCCACACACTTCCCAAATTCCACCGGAATCTCGTCAGGCCCTATCGCTCTGCCCCTACTCATCTTACTCATAGCTCTCATGACCTCCTCAACCTTGATGAGCCTGCAGTACCCAAAGTCACGGTGACTCTCAAAATTCTCCAATTCACCTAGCACGATATACCGATCCCCTTCTTCATTCAGAAGTTTATGAAAGTAGATCTGCCATCTCTTCTTAATCTAGGAATCTTCCATCAATACTCTACCATCGTCATCCTTGATGCATCTCACTTGTTCCAAATCCCGAGCCTTCCTCTCTCTCTCTCAACTTGGCCAGCCGGAATAATTTCTTCTCCCTGCCGTTTTCCCCCAATTCTTCGTACATACGACCATAAGCTGCAGTCTTAGCCTCCGTGACCCCAGCTTAGCTTCTTCCCTAGATACCTTATACCTCTCCATGCACGCACGCCTCTCCTCCTCACCTATGCTCCCCACTAACTTCAGGAACACCGCCTTCTTCGCTTCTACTTTACCTTGGACCACTTCATTCCACCACCAGTCTCCTTTGTGCCCGCCAGTGATGCCCGTCGAGACCCCTAACACCTCTCTCGTAGCCTTCCTTATACAGTCTGCTGCCGTTGACCATATAGTGCTCGCTCCACCACTGCTCCTCCAAGCTCCCATAGCCGAAATAAAGTGGGGCTCACCAAATCAGCTGAAAAGAGTGTACTGCTATCACTGATCAATGACGTCTGCTGTAGAACCACATGCATCCATTAAAGATGCAGCGCCCCCGGTAAAACGGATGTTAGTACTATCAAATAGCACTAGTATGTATAGCTAAAAGTCCTCTTTCAAAATAAAATGCCTATATAAGAAAAGGCAACATATAGAAATAGCAAGTCACAATCAACAATTTCCACATATCCAGTTAAAACATAATAATTTTTAAAGTACAAGCTTCATATACAATTTTTGGTTGGGAGATCAGTAGCACCGATATACCACCGTCTTTGTTAGCACACAGTCCGATCACGCCTGATCGGCTAGTCCATCTCCCCACGAACAATGTGATTTGACATGTGATGCGAAAGAAAGTTGTTACCAAGAGTAGTACCACCATGTGCACAACATGGCGTCCGATCTCTACCAGATCAGCTAGGCCACCTTCCCATATATGCCGTGTGGGTTGACTTTTCCAATCCACAATTGTTACCAGTTTCATTCCAATTAAGGGGAATAATATCATAATTTTTCCAATATGCATGCAAGATGGACAACTCCCATGCCCAAATGTTATCTTACTAATTGCCCAATTCTAGACAAAATTCGAAATTGAGGGTTAGGGTGTAGAATCTTACCTTTAGGATGAAAACCTTGTGGGTTTTCCTTGTTAATCTTCCAAGATTTGAGCAAGACTTGATGAATAATTCGCCTAGAGTTTCCTCTCTCTCTCTAAAATACTCTCACTTCTCTCTAAAACATCATAATTTTGGCTAAAATATGGTCCTTTGCGTCTATTTAACGAAGTAGGGTCGGGTTATAAAAACGCAAAAATAAAGCTCCGGAATAGGATATGCGGTCGCATATGCGACAACATAATGATTCTGTGGTCCTCAGAATGGGCCGCATAATTGGCCTCCAAAACTGGGCATGATTGACTCAGTCTGCGGTCATTATGCAGCCTGCAGACCTGTTCTGCGGTCGCATAATGCACTGTAGAATTTGGTCTGCGGTCGCATAATGTGCCGCAAACTTGATCCCCAACTTGCCTATTCTGCCTCACTCTACTGCCATTATGCAGTCTGCAGAGTGATTCTACAACCGCATAGTGGGCCGCAGATATGCATTTTTCTGCCCAATTGTTTTCCTTTACTCCTCAAACACGTATACCTACTTTGGCACCATGAAACCTTGAATTCCTTTGCAGAATTTTATGGTGCTTTACAGTTAAATACTTCGAAATTTTTCGGGGTGTTACACTAGGGTTATAACTCATTCCAAGGATATTATTATAGAACTCAATTCCTCAAGAGGTTGTAAATAGTATAATTTGTGATAGCATGGCTTCATGAACAATGCGTCTTGTTTAGAAAGTAAGTACATGCAATGTTTTGTGATTCAGAGTCTTGTTAAGACTGTGCTTATATTGATAGGACAGTGCCTTAACATGCGATGTACTAAGGAGTGACTTACTTGATGACTTTAGATTGATGGGGCAGTGCCTTAACTTATGCCCCTCGACTCCACATCCGTAACATACATTGGTACCATAGTGAATACCCTTGAATGACATCTCCTACACTTACACAATGAGGATAAGGTCTGTTAAACTGACTCGCCCCACCGACATGATATTTACCATTTTTGCATATATCATAAGCATCCCTCTATTCTTCCTCCAGGACCCCGTGATGGGATTAACAATCTCTACAACAGCTCGTTGTATGGACTTTTGGAATTGCCCAAATCAACCACCCCTAACACGCTCCTGAGCATACTCACAACATGACGCAAAATGTTCCCGCCCGCATATCGGGCAGACCGGGATAAGTGTACCCATCCTAAGAGAATTTGTTCTTTTTGTGCCCCTTCTTTCCTTAACCATAATATATTTCAAGAATCATCCAACATAAACCTGAGTGGCTCTTCTTTCATATATCCCGGCTTATTGATGCCAATAATCCTCTTTCATTTCTTAAATGCTCCCACCATATATTACGGTGGCGCGGTAACATTAATAGGAATAAGGACACTTTCCCTAGAAACTTGTTCTTTCAATACCTCCTCACTGCCTCGAATCCGTGGGGTACTCATATGTAAAATGAGACATGACGAGGAAATTAGCTTCCTATCTTGAGCTCTATCGCATGATCTGGAGTACCAAAGAATTGTGAAATTCCTAAATGTCCAAGTAGGCTCCTCATTATAGATGTGGTCGAGAACACATCGATAATAAGGAGTCTACTAGACATGGCTCCGAGACATCCTAGGACACTTTAAAATCTTAGGCTCTGATACCAAGTTTTTCATGCCCCAAAATCGAGAAGCGCGACCGGTGCTCAACCGAGTGAACCCGTCTAAGCAAGCGTGTAAGATTTTCTTCTACCCAAACTCATCCATGAATAAGGAGGAGATGTACTCCATTAATCAAACATTGAAAAGATTTCATTAGCAACTCCTATTTTATTTCCGTTAGTAGCTTCATTCATAATTTCCAAGTTTATAGATATAATGAAAAACATATTTTCCAAAAAACACCAACACAACTAGTTTAATTCTCAACATCATACACCACTCACAACCTGTCTACGGAGCCTCTAAGTACGACAGAAGAATAGTATGGAAGTGCCGGTAACAATGCCTCGGCTATACCTTAAAACACAATGTACAGCTCAAATGACATCAGGCCCCGGAATAGAGTAGGGCTCACCAAAACCTTCTGAATAGAGAGTGACTGCTAACGAGGACCGAATTTGTTCACAGATGAACCACCTGCATCCATTGAAGATGCAGCGCCCCCGGCAAAAGGGACATTCGTACATATGGAATAGTACTAGTATATAAAGCTAACTGCCCACTTTCAAAATAGAATGCCAATGTAAGAAAGGGAAATGCAAGGAAACAACAATCAACAATCATTGATATTCAAATGCCAAGTAAAAACATAGTAATTTCCAAAATATGAAGATAACACTGTGAAGTGATAATCAAAATATGATGATAATATTATTTATGGTTAGGAGATCTTTAGCATCGATATACCACTGTTCACAATATCACCGTGCACAATACCAACTTTCACAATACCAGTACCACCGTACTTTTAGCATGGAGTCCGATCACAACCCGATCGGCTAGGCCATCTCATCCGAGACATCAACCACAATCACAATTTTAATTATAATTTCCAGCACAATCACCACGATGTGTGCGGCATGGTGTCCGATCATGACCCGATTGGCTAGGCCATCTCATCCGAGACATCAACCACAATCACAATTTCAATTAAAATTTCCAGCACAATCACCACCATGTGTGCCGCATGGTGTCCGATCACGCCCCGATGCCTAGGCTATCTCACCACAATGCGGTGTGGATCGACATCGTCCTTTTCTATCAATCATCTCATCCCAATTAAGGGGAATAATTTTATCACATCAATCTCATCCCAAATAAGGGGAATAATTACAATCCACTCCTACACTGGCACGAGTAGTTTCGGGATTAGGTTATATCAACCTACCCTTCCTCGGTGACTATCGATACTCCCAAAAATATTTTTGATTTTCTTACAAAGGAAACAATAATACAATTGCATTTACCTCATAACATTTCATACCGTATACAGCCTCATTGGCACTTTCAATAACTTTCAACATCATTATTTCATTGGCTCTCTTGGCCATACATATGATTCTTCATTCATGGTACAATGGCCATATTTCATATTCCACACTTTCATTTCTTTTCTTTCATGAATCATCATCATAAATATCAATAAATTGAATATTCCAAAAATCACAACTTTAGGTTCAGTAGTAATGAAGACTTTAAACACAATGGATTGCTTTTCAAGAAATGGAGTAAAATTATTGGCAATCGATGCGTAAGTTAAAATCATAAACAAGTAACACACCATTTATTCTTGAAATACTTTTTCCCAAAAAGGGCAATACACAATTCCAACTCACAAATATGTAAGAACACAAAACAAATTGAAACTACTTACAAAGCATAGCATTAGTTAAAACTGCCACATATGGGCATCACTTGAGTTAATAAGCTTTTAAGCTTATCTATTTTCAAAGTCAATTTTGGAACAATTGAATCAAAGATCATTTCATAATCTTTCTTGCATCATTTCATTTCATTGGCACAATTGGCCACAGGTATAACTTTCACTCTTGGCACATTGACCACACTTTATATCTTCAACTCACTTCTTTTAATTTCGAGCATATTTATAGATTATCAACAACAAGGCATTTCCAATCAAGACTTTAGGTACACATATGAGCAATTAAGAGTCTTAAGCATATCGAGTTTTTCTCACATAATTTGGCATATTTGGAATGCGACTCAAAGCCATAACATTTTAATACACAATCTGTACTTCAAACATATATCTTTCTACATAAGGCTCATTCGGAATAATCAAGTTTATATGGAATAACTCGGAACATATGAATTAGGAACTTGAGCTAACCATGCTTGAAACTTACGGAAACATCATGGAATTCAATTCTAAGAGAGTAGCTTAGCCAACATACCTCAAATCCCTCCCTTAATGATACTACAACGATCCACTACACTAAGAAACTTTAATATATAATAACAACATCCAATGGGACCAATATTAGTAACAAATTCCATAATTTAGGACATTTAGGCACTTTATCAAACACCTAGTAGGCATGAATCTCTACATATCTTAACCATAGAATTAGTTCATCCAACTACTACCATTTACCAATAATTTATCACACCATCATTATTAAACATTTCTTAACTTCCAACATCACATACATGACCATCCATTCACACCCAACCAACAAAATTCCATCAAATAATCACCTTTCAATCTCTACAATAGTTACGTATTTAAATTGGGAACCTATGGCTTCCAATAACCATACCATAAGTTATAACACATATTTCATACATAAATAATCACCATAGATTAGTTGGAGATGGTAGACATACCTCTTGTAGACAAAATCTTGAAAGATAACTTTTGGAGTGTTCTTGAGATTTTGAAGAAATCCTATGGAATCCAATTAAAACCTTGTTGTAACTAGTGGTCGCACATATGGCATAGGTCTGGTAAAATGGCCATAACATTCTGTAAAAATATCTAAATGATGAACGGTTTGATGCTTTGAAACCTAGACTCAAAGGGTTTTATTTTGATAGGTAGATAACATCCTAAGTCTTTATATTGAGGGAGTTCTATTCATTTGAATTCGGTCTTGTGCCAATTGAAAAATCCTTTCCACTTAGTGTATCCAACTTGTTCCACACAAGTTCTTGCCATTCACAAAACTTCTTAGTATATTCCAACAGACATTAAACATACATTATCAAATAAAAATGATGTGGATCTACCCCATAGGTCTCCTTTAATACTCAAAATATGTTATTCCCAAATACAGTTGGCGCACTTTAAAATCTTAAATCATTAGAAAATTTTTACGGGGCCTTACAAGATGAGTTTCTGATTGATTTCAGATCATTTTTAGCTTTATAGAGTTAACTAGTTTTTTGGTGTATATTTGTGCTTCGCGATCAAAAGGGGAAATTTGGGACAGGGGCATGTCACTGTAATCGAATGCAAGGAGCATCTCGCGAACGCAAAGTCTTGGGGTGACTAGCCTTCGCAAATACAGCAGCCCTCACATGAATGCATAGACTTGGGATCTTTGGGGAAGGCAGGTGAGGCCTTCATCACGAACGCGACCTCGTAAATGCGGACGCTGAGGCTTGTATGTGGGTGATGCCTTCACAAAAGTGATGTACACCTCGCGAATGCGATGGTCAGATGGATTGTGTGCTTCGCGAATGCGGTAGGTGTTCCACGAATGCGAAGAGCACCTGACGCCCAGGTATTTAAAAAGCTAAAAATTGGGATTTGACCATCTTTCACCATATTTGATACCTAAATCATGGACTGGAGAGATTTTTGTCCCAGCTTCATTGGTTAGTGACTTTCATCTAATTTGGAGTTATTTTCATAAACACCCATAGATATTTATCCTCAAATCTAGTAATAGAAAAGTAGAAATTGGGAGTTTTGGGTAGAATTTAAGGATTTTCGTAAAAGTGAGATTTAGACCTCAAATTGAGGTCAGGTTTCCAAACAAATTATATATATGGACACGTGGGGTTATGGGTGATGGGAATTGTATCTCGATTTTGGATTTGGACCGTGTGGGCACAGGTTGACTTTTCGTCGACTTTTGGGATTTTGTCAAAGATTGAACCTTTATTTATTGGGGATGTCTCCTTTAGCATTGTTTTACTTCCTTCGATGATATTTGACTAGGTTTTGATCATTTTGATGAGTATTTCTAAGGGAGACGGTACTGGATTGTGGAATTATTTCGGATTGAGATAAGTGTCTTGCCTAACTTTGTTGAGAGAATATTTCCTACTAAATGATATTGTTTGATACATGCAGGGGTAATGCATATGTGAGGTGACGAGCGTATATGCATGTGTAATAGTTTTCCATGCTCGGGCGGGGGAATTATATGCTTCTTTGTGTCTTCTTTAACTTTGTGCTTCCCTCGACTTATGCTTCATTTAATTCTATGACAAGCGAATTTAATTAACTGTGTTAGAAACCATGTTTGAACGTATGACATCTTGAAAGGGCTTAATGTGATACTTTTGAGACTATTCACATACTTAATTTGACCGTAGAATCATGAACACCCATCTATTCTTGTTATTGTTGTGCTATTGAGCTTCATTATCCGTAATAAGAGATGATGATTGGGTCCATAGGACCATATTTGGCACGATGGGTATTTTTGTTCGATTGATATGACGTCGGCACGATGAGTATTGTCGTGTGGTGTGAAATAAAATTTGCCGGTTGGTTATTACCATGTGAAAATAACGGGAGTTCGATTCTTTTTATGATCACCCGTTCGATAACCACTTACATGCTCTCTACTTTGGTTTCTATTAATGCTTGTTATTTTGTACGTTACTTTCACGTTTGTGTTCCTTGTGTAGTTACCTTTGTGTTTCCAATTTGGCTTGCTATTGTTATATCTATGTTTCTACCTTGTCTGTTACTATTACTATTATGCTTTTACTTGATTGAATTCTGCTACATGTCCTCTTCGAATTCTTACCCTTACTTGTTATTATCCCGTACATGTTATATTCCTCTATTTTTTATATGATTTACTTATTAGTTGCCTTGGTATGTTACATGCCTACACTTACTATATGCCTTTACTTGCTACTTGCCTCCACTTGTTATATGATTTCACTTATTATGCACCTCTACTTTATACCTTTTCTTACTTGCCATACTTTTTTTCTCATTTCATGTCCTACACTTCTCTACTTAGCCGGATTAGGTAACTTCTACATTGGTTATGTGCTTATGCTTTGCGGAAGCCTTGACTTTGTATGTGGAAGACCAACTCTAGAGTGTTGTATTGATTATCTTACTTTGTTTGAGTTTGTAGTCCTAGTTGAATTTCGCTTATTAGTTTTCTTGGAATTAAGTTGCAAATTTCCCGTTCTTGGTTATTGTAGAGTAGTTTCATATGAACTTATTATATGTTATATATGGGATCGGGTCGCACGCTGCAACGGTATTAATATTATATGTGGGATCAGGTTGCAGGTTCGGGTTTCATGCCGCAACGGTATTTATATTATACATGGAATCAGATTGCATGCCGCAACGGTATTGATATTATATATGTGATCGAGTTGCACGCCGCAACATTATTGATAAGAGATATGGGATAGGGTTGCACGGCGCAACGATATTGATATTATATATAGGATCGGGTTGCACGCTGCAATGGTATTTATATTATATATGGGATCGGGTTGCACACCACAACGGTATTGATATGAGATATAGGATCAGGTTACACGTCGCAACGGTATTTATATTATATATGGGACCGGGTTACACGCAACAACGGTTGTGATATGAGATATGGGATCAGGTTGCACACTGCAACGGTATTAATATTTATATATGGTATTGGATTGCACGCTGTAATGGACAAGATGTATTATGGGTATTCTTCTCTGTTGATTTCTATTATCATATTGTGTTGTGAGACTGAGAAGTGATGAAATTTTGGGGGCCTCTATCATTTGTTTTCTTTTTTCATTTATTACGTGGTTATTCGTGTCTCTTTCTTGTATTTCTCTTTCTGCCTATCATATGCACAGGTAAAATACTAAGTGTGTATATTTTAACTAAAATCCCTTAAGCTTAACTCTGCTCATAGTGCTCGCTTTAGGAAAGTGTCTTCCTGAATGACCTTTAAAGGTTATTCTTTTGTTGTCCATTCTATTATCAAATCATTCGGTCCCTAATTCATGTTCAGTTTATCTTGTTCACCAGCCCATACTGATTTCTATTACTCGGGGGTCTAACTGTTCCTTTTGGTAATCATGTTGGAGTCACCAACTTATTTCTCGAAATGAAGATATGATTTTATGGCTTATACTCTTTTATTATTTCAAGACATGTCTCCTCTTGTATTTCCCTTCACTTGACTATAGACTCTGCCATCCTGTCATATTTTGATTTGCTGTTATCAACTCATTTATCACATCTTACTCATAATGCTTCATTTACTCTTTTCTTATTCTCTTGATAATATTTATGGCTATCACTTTATTCTGAAAACTTCAACAAAATATTCTTTCGCTTTTAGCTCCCCTTGCTCCATCCACTGGCTCTTCGGGTTGCCTAACATTCTCTCTTAACTAGGGACAAGAGCCACGCTAAGGTAAATATTTATCCCTTCTAGGATTCTAGTTCCTATCTTATGAAGTTTATGAACATGCTAGTATTCATATCTAACTGTACTATTATAAAGTGCACCATCTGGATGTCTCACAAGGAGAACTATTACCACGTTTGCAATATCCTTAGAAAATGTCAGCTAACGCTAACAATCCATCAACCATTTTGGGTTACTCTAACCCCATCTGGATCCTGATATCTCGTTCTTCTCTTAAACTATATATGTAAGCTCCCATAGGGCATAATTGAGATGAGTGTGGTTATAACTCAAAATGCTTATATTCTCTACCTGAATTATAAAAACTGATTATCTTCACTAATTGGGTACCTCGTACCCTTATTCACCTTGCTTCTTTTACTTGTTGAAACTTATATCTACCTTCTGATTCTCTCGTTGCTTTTTACCATATGGGTGGATAGATATTCATGCCTTATGTCTCCTTATCAAGAAGCTTACATGTCTTAGTACACACATGATTTGCTAAATAACTCACATTTACTCATCATAAGCACGATGCAAAATCGAGTTCCTCTGACTCAACTCTTCCATAATCATATTTAATCTCTTACCAACTATATTTCTGGATATAAGTATCATTTTATTACGAATAAAATAGAATTTAGGAGTTTGAATTCCTACAACTGAGCTCTACCACACGATCTAGAGTAAGAAGAAAGAGTGACAGACCTAAATGCCCTATAGCCTCCTGTTTATTAGTGTGGTGCACAACACACCCATAAACAAGACTCTACTAGACACGGCATGTAGACTCCCTAGGAGAGAACTGCTCTGATACCACTTTTGTCATGCCCCAAATCGATGGGACGCGATGGGCACCCGATGCCTTACTCAATCGAGTACCAACATAACGAATCTTTTTTACCATACCATCATAAGTAAATGGGCCAGAAGGGCCATCATGAGATAACCAGAAAAAAGGAACGTCAGTAAGAAAAATGTACCGAGTATGTAAGGCCTAAAACAGCAGTATGTAAAAGACATGAAAGAAACATGGAGTAAAGGACTTAACATGTAAGTCTGAATAGCTCAGTGAATCATGAAACCTTCATAGTATCATGTATATACGTATAAATGTCATAACATGCATAGGTATGTGCATACATAATGTCTCCAAGCCTCTGAGGACATCCCATCATATCATATCAGCCTCAGTGGGCAAAATCATCAACGTATACCAGTTGATCAGGTGGTGGTGCCTATATAACGCCATAACCTTTCCACATACCCATATATATATAATATACGCGTATATAATGCCATCTGGTCATGGGTCAATGTACATGTATAAATAAATACAATGCATACAGAAGTAAGTCAATAAGATCTCTCGGAAAGTAATAAGAACAATATGCCTTCGGTTAATATCATGAAATAAACTTTATCAACTTACGTATTTTCTAAGACCCATGAACAGACGATATAATAATAGGACACATGGGGATTCAAGAACATAGGCACCCCTAGTACTTCTAAGAATAGAGTCATTTGTAAAAGTTCCATGTTGGCTCGTTTCGTTTGTATCATATGGATCATGCCAAAAGGGAAGAAGGGATAGATTTAACATACCTTATCACAGTTTGTCCAATGACCACATTGAACTCGTCACGTTGCACATTAATCTACAACAAAAATAATAATACTATCGTTGAGCTATGAATGATGCAACTATCTTATAACGAATGACAAGCTTATAAAACTAACAGCTTTTCCCTTGTTTTCCTTGCTTACCCCAAGTCCACCAAAACAACAAGAACACACACAACCTTCAACTTTATACCTTCAGCACCACAACACACCTAACATCCCAACAACACCAATCAATCTACACAATAACAAGTGAACAAATATCACCAATAAAACTATTATTTAACACGACGAGCGGCAAGCTTGGATTGGAACCAAACACCCAATCATTTTCCCATCTCCCCTATACTTACAACACCATCAACAGGTCCATCATATAAACATATATCTTTACATGACATTCCAACCTTATATCTATCATAAAAGTAACATCAAACAACCCAACAACATATAACAACAGTATGGACAACTTCTAGGTATTGTGTGGCTGCTTCTTCTCCTATTTGCAACATCGTCAACATACTCAAAATATTGACATGAATAAAAACAATAATAACATTATATCCAAGCTATTCCTCATGATTTCCAGACATATGAAGTCATACACACAACTCCAAAATAGTCCAACAAAAGACAACAACTACTTATACAACTTCAAGTTCTATCTTGTAATTCTTCATCCAAATAACTTAACCAACACATAGATAAGCTTAAGACCAAGAAATAGGGAGCTATACAAACCTTAAATAATCAGAAAAAACTCAAACCAAAGCTTCCCTTAGCTTACAAGTACCCTTAAATACATCATAACACCATAGAGACTCTCTTCTTCCCTCAGGCTAACCTTTGAGGCTAGGTTTAGATAAAACCACCATGAATACGACTTGAAACCTTGGAGAACTATCAGGGAAGTGTTGATAGAGTTTGGGAACTGTCCTTGATCGAAAATAACCAAAAATGAGACGTCCCACCCCTTTAAAATGTTCAAGTTTCGTCCACCGCCTAAGTGGGTCCTATTGGGAGCTGCTTGCGCGATCTCACAAAAATGTAAATATATCTCTTCTCTGATGTTGTATCGATAAACGATTTAATGTGTTAGAAAATAGACTCATAGATATTCAATTTGGTAGTGGATCATCCCACAATTCCTAGTATTTGGGAGAAAATCTCAGCTATATTTGACCTAATGTTCAGCACATTTATGAATGTAACTTGTGATGACCTTTGCCAACTTTTGTTCGACAACTCGCTTGACTTCAAAACATAATACACGACTATCATACGACTAAAATAACTCATAACATAACCTCCTTATTATGTTAATAACCCTAGTAACAACCCAAAAGTACATGTTATAACATTCCCAACCTGTCGACATTCCACGAAACTTATTTTCTTCAATTTGTTTAGCTTCTAAGCCTTTCAACCCTCTTGGTACTTGTTATCCATGATCTTAAAGATTTGTAACCTCCAAGGTAACATGATTAACATACTTTATGTACTTTCAAAGACGATCTCATTTCTGAGCTTTCAATTGACTTACGACATACTCTCACTTACGAAAATATGGGGTATAACAATTAATACCATATATCTGCATGGATAACTCACGTGCTAACAGTAACAATATCTCATATCTGCACAGACAACTCACGAGAAAATAGTAACAATATCTCATATCTGCACGGACATCTCAGGTGCCAATAGTACAACTCACACACAGAACGCAGGTATATAAGAATACATGTAAATGATCAACAAATATCAAGGTTCAAATTCTTGGACTGATATAAGTGACAGATTACGGTGTATGCTTGTGCAAGTGGACTATCACAGCTCGAGTCAACAACTAATATCAAAGACACCAAATGGCACATTGGAAAACAACACAACAAAACTTGTAATATGCATGACACACACAAGGTCACACCACCACACAATTATCATCAGTAACATTGCCCTGGGGCCATCACAAATCATCCCTGACATAGCCCACCTTGTCTCACCACGTGCGCAACAATAAAGTAAATGCATGTCATGTCTCGTCACACGCGCACAATAATTATCCCACCTTGTCTCGCCATATGTGCTAACCCAACATATATAGACCGCCTTGTCACACCGCATGTGCAAATATCAATAATAACAATAGCACGGACAACTCATGTGTGAACACCCCGACAATCCTCTCAACAATACCACATATGCCAAAAACATAAAAATATTATATAACAACTCGCATCACATGTGCCCATATACCACCACGTTTCCACAATAACAATTCCAATACCACAACCACACATCCCACGGCTCAACAACAACGAGTACAACAAGAACAATAATAACACGAGGGTACGACAAGTAAATCAATACAAGAATTACAACAATGCAATAAAAGGGAAGAATAAGCTCAACAATGAAATACATAATAAGTAATAATAACTTCAAGTAAGAGTAGTTCAACAATAAGAGAGATAACATGTAACATCAACTTCAAATAAGGATAACCAACTACTGAAGAGATAACATATAACGATAACTTCAAATAAGGATAATCAACTACGGAAGGGATAACATGTAACAATAACTTCAAAATAAGAATAATCAACTACGAAAGGGATATCCTGACAATAAAGAGGCAACGATTGAAGCATATAAGAGTAAATTTAACAATGGAGGATACAACACGATGGAAGATGATTTAACAATGGAGGAGACACCTCGTGTAAGCGTCTTTCATGTAGTTAAATTAGTGCAAACAAACCAATCCCTACGGGGTAGTTCCCCTACACAAAGTTAGGCAAGATACTTACCTCAAAAGCCCTCAATCAATACTCAAAACTAGATTTTGCTTTACAATTCACCTCCGCTCGGCTCAAATCTAACCAAAATCGACTTAATAGCATCAAATAATGCAAGAGAAATTAATTCAAATAAATAAAGCTATGTTCTTTGCAAAATTCCTCAAAAGTCAACATCGGGGTCGCCCGGTCAAAACCCGGGTCTAAGGGTAGATTCCAACTAACCATAACCCCACGAGTCTATATATGTTTTTTGTTTCAAAATCCGAGTTCAAATCGACTCTCAAAACTCAAATTCTTATTTTTCAAAACATAGACAAAATTTCTCAAACTTTCACTTTAATTCTCATAATTTGAATGTTAAATCTCATATATAAACAAGTAAAATAGTTGGAAATTGATCAAAACCACTTAACTATGATGTTAGATCAATATCCCTATTAAATATTGCCTCCTATCGAGTCTAGGGTTCAAAGATATAAAAATGAGACTAAAATCTCGTCGCTCAGCTTTTATGTCCAGGCGCAGATGTCGCAAATGCGACCTGAGGTTCGCAAATGTGAGCCCCGCAAATGGAAGGAAATGATCTCAAAAGCGAAGACCCTCACACCCCTGCTGTCATTGCAAATACGACATAAAGATCGCAAATGCGACATAAAGATCGCAAATGCGAAGAATAAACTAATCGCAAAAGCGACCATTTGATCGCAAATACAGAACTTCCCCAGCCCACGTCCCTTTGCAAATGCGAACACAGGGTTCGCAAATGCAAATATTACAGAGTCCAGCTAATATCACGAATGTGATGTCCCTCTCGCAATTGCGATGATGCAAATTCGATCATAGTCTCGCAAATGCGAGACCTGAGGCATTTGTACAAAAACCAGCAATGCTATAATTCTTCAAACACGGAATACGCGTCTGAAACTCATCCGAGCCCTCGGGGCTCCAAACCAAACATCAATACAAGTCTAAAAATATAACATGAACTCGCTCACGCAAGTAAATCATCAAAATAACATCTGAAACCATGAATTGGACCTCCAAAACACATGGCATTCATATGAAACTCAAGAATTTCTAAAACAACACAACCGCACGTCTGATTCCTACCAAATCAACTCGGAATGACGCTAAACTTTGTAGACAAGTTTCAAATAACAAAACTAACCTATTCCAAGTCCCGAAATATAAATCCAAACATGATAGCTATGAAGTCAACCTACGGTCAAACTTATCAAAATTCTAAACCTTTAAATTACCAAATTTCGGCAAAAGAACACAAATCCACCTACAGACCTCTGAATTCAATTTCGGGCATACGCGCAAGTCCACAATTACGATACGAACCTATCGGTGCCATCAAACACCGTTCTGGGGTCGTTTTCACAAAAGTCAAACCTCGGTCAACAAATTCAACTTAAGCTTCTAAAGTGAAAATCACTCATCCAAAATCATTCTGAAACATCCGAAAATCAAATTTGTCCATGCACGCAAGTCATAATACACAATATGATGTCGCTCAAGACCTCGAACCACTTAACGGAACCTTAAAGCTCAAAACGATCGGTCACGTCGTTACATTCTCCCTCCCTTAAACAAACGTTCGTCCTCTAACATGCCAAGAGTCTTTTCCAAGCCATCAAATCACGGTATAAACTCACCATATACGTAGCCATGGGTGAGCCTACGTCACCCCAATCAACATAGGCCTGACAATATTATCTCAACTAAAGACTATTCCTTCTACTCATGCCGATAAGTCTTAGAATCAAATTTCCACATCCACTAAGCACCCTATTATCACGCAAACACTATGTAAAATCCTCAACTATCTATACCAACTCATGCATACATCCACAACATACAACCACACAATACAAAACATCACCCATATGCCCATAGCAATAACTCTGACCACAATAGTTGCCCATTACCAAGCCTGGTACCGGCAAATACCCTCATATCGACTAGAACCTTATTCCAGACCTTCACAACACTGACAATGATGCAAGAAACATGTGGAACTCATAACTACTCACCCGAGCAACAAGCCACATCAATGCCACCCGGGCACATACATCGCAATTCAATCCCCAACAAGCACAATGTGAATACGATTGAATAGAGAAAGAGGAATACGCGAGAGAACTATCAAACAAGTCCAACATGCACAACTCCCAACCGATACAATACTACGAATCCGCCCCTCTAGGAAAAAGCAAGACACGCGCAATGACTATAACGATTCTCACCCTAACATAACCCCACTACAGCGCATAGATGTCACGCCCCAAAATCGAGGAGCTCGACCGGCGCTCAACCGAGTGAACCCGACCAAGCAAGCCTGTTAGATTCCTTCTACCCAAACTCATTCATGAATAAAGAGAATATATGTTTTCCTTAATTAAACAATAAAGTGGACATGTCTGCAATTAACAATTTCTTATCATAAATTTCAGCATTTTTAAAGCCTCAAATGGACAAGTAATACAACCACAACATAGCATAGTTTGTCTTTTCCAGCACCAATACACAACCCACACTATGTCTATGGAGCCTCTATAGATAAAGAAGAGTGCAATGATAACGCCGGCAACAAGGCCCCGGCTATACCTTAAACAGAATACACATAGTATAAAAGATTCATGACCCCGGAATGAAGCGGAGCTCACCAAGTCAGCTGGGAAGAAGGTGCACTTCTATCACTGATCAATACCTCCTGTTGTGGATCCACCTGCATCCATTTAAAAATGCAGCGCCCCCGGCAAAAGAGACGTTAGTACCATCGAATAGTACTAGTATGAAAACCAAACACCAATTTAAGAATTTAGAAATACAATATGAATGTGATGAACCCATGCGACAATAGTATAATATAGATAACCGTTTAAACCAGAGCAAGCTTATTAAGAGCCATCAATAACATTTATAGGATTTAAGATGAGATCCTTTGTAACCATCTTCACACAAAGCGGCCCCGCTGCCTCACCCGATGTATGCAAGTAGAGGTGTAAGTACAATACCACAACTCTAATCAAGAGGCCCTGCCGCCTCACCCCAATGTATGCGGGTGGATGTATAACTACAGTACCAAGAACCTACATAAGCGGTTATGTCACCTCACCCCAAAGTTTGCAGGTAGCAATGCATCAACGATACCAATACCAACACAAAGCGGCTATTCTGCCTCACCGCAATGTATGTGGATGGAAATGCATCAATGATACCAATACCAACACAAAGCGGCTATACCGCCTTACCCCAATGTATGCGGGTGGAGGTTCATCAACGATACCAATACCAACACAAAGCAGTTATGCCGCCTCACCCCAATGTATGCGAGTGGAGGTGCATCAACGATACCAATACCAACACAAAGCNAGTAGAGGTGTAAGTACAATACCACAACTCTAATCAAGAGGCCCTGCCGCCTCACCCCAATGTATGCGGGTGGAGGTGCATCAACGATACCAATACCAACACAAAGCGGCTATGCCGCCTCACCCCAATGTATGCGGGTGGAGGTGCATCAACGATACCAATACCAACACAAAGCGGCTATGCCGCCTCACCCCAATGTATGCGGGTGGAGGTGCATCAACGATACCAATACCAACACAAAGCGGCTATGCCGCCTCACCCCAATGTATGCGGGTGGAGGTGCATCAACGATACCAATACCAACACAAAGCGGCTATGCCGCCTCACCCCAATGTATGCGGGTGGAGGTGCATCAACGATACCAATACCAACACAAAGCGGCTATGCCGCCTCACCCCAATGTATGCGGGTGGAGGTGCATCAACGATACCAATACCAACACAAAGAGGCTATGCCGCCTCACCCCAATGTATGTAGGTGGAGGTGCAGTCCCACAATACTATAATCCCTACACAAAGAGGTCAAGCCGCCTCACCCTAATATATGCGAGTGGAGGTGTATCAAAATCCCAATCTCTACACAACTTGTCATAATAACTTTCACATAAATCACAACTTGAAATTATAACATGTGGATACACAATCAAACATATCGTCAATTTATAATGCAATATGATAAGAGCATTTGAAACACAATTGAACATATATATTTATCACAAAACTTATCGGAATACTCGATTTGTAATCAACATCTTAGAACTTACAAGGATAATGGGAATTCCAATTCTTAAAGAAGAGTTTAGCCAACATACCTCACTTGAGCTTCCTTACACTCTAAATGTTCCGGAATTCTTAGCAACCTCAATATATTTTAGAAGTATAACAAATTGCACCAAAATTAGGAAGATGATCATGGTTCTAGCTCACTTGAGCATTTTATCAAACACTAGGTGTGCATAAGGTTTAAATGTCCTTTTTATGAAGGATTCCATCATCCCACAACCCAATCTTTACCATTTTTAGCTCAACAAGCTTCCTACACCCTTTGATAACACATGCATGTAAAATAAACAACTCTCATACCCAAAAATTATCTTGCTAGTTACCCATTTTCAGAAAATTTCGAAATTAGGGTTTAGGGTATAGAATCTTACCTCTAGGATGAAGACCTAGGAAGCTTCCCTTCTTAATCTTCCAAAACATGAGCAAGAATTGAAGAAAAATTATTGAAGAACACCTTCTCACTCTAGGGAACTCTTTCTCACTCTAAAATATCAGATTATGTCTCAAACATGTCCCAAAGAGTGCATTTAACGAAATAGGGTCGAGTTTTAAAAACTCGAGAATGGAGATCCGGAACAAGGTATGCGATCGCACCATGAAACATTATTTTTCTTTGCAAATTTTATCGGGCTTTAGACTTAAGTACTTTAAAATTTTCCGGGGTGTTACAATAGACTGGTACAAACACACCTATCCACAAAGAACACCAGGTCCCGATCCTCCACTCGGAATCACGAGTAAAATAAACATCTCGACAACTAAAACACTCTACTAACTCGATCCTGTAGAACCAAAACTACAACACGAAGCAAACTTCTCATACCTGTAGAACACTCAAATCACAAGTTGTGACCAAACCACCTAGAAATCACATAAAAACTTAATGTGTTAACTAAGAGGAAGTCCACCCAAGTCTTATGACCCTCAATAGTGACCAAATCAGAATAATAGACACAACCTATCACAATAGAATTCCGCAACTGGCGTGAACACATGAACATAGTATGAAAATCACAAAACACAACCCTATCTGAAGCAAGATAGGATGAATATTACCAATAAACGGGACCGGACCGAAATAACATAAATGCATCTCTATAATCAATCGAAACCATACTTATAATGACATCATCTCGTGCATCAGCCTCCACCCAACCAGGAAAAGCATAACATTGGTCCCGGTCTCTCCCTCTAGGACGACCTCTACCCGCCTGACCTCCACCCCTAGCTGGCGGTGCAGGTATAGCAGCAACTTGAGCAGAACCCATAGCCTGAATACTTTACTGTGGCACACCCGTCCGAAGTCTAGGACAATATCTCACCATGTGGCTGGTATCCCCACACGCAAAGCATCCTCTCTACTAACGTGGCTGTGGAAGATGTCTGCTACGGGTACTCTGGGACCCATGGATATCTAAAATACCACGTGAAACGTGAAGTGCAAACTAAGCTGACTCACCCACAAAACCTCTACCATGACGCACCCTGCCTAAAAAATAGGGATTAGTAGATCCTCCTGGTCCACGAGGTCTCTTAGCCTTCCTGTCCTCTCTCTCCTGACCCCACATACCGTCCAACCTATGAGCGATCTCTATAACCTGCTGAAACAGAATATCTATCTCCAACTCCCGAGCCATGCTGAATTGGATACCATAACTAAGCCCCTCAATGAACTGCGAACTCGCTCTCTAACTGTAGAAACCAAAGCAGGCACGTGACGGGACAACTCATTGAATCTGATGGCATATTATGACATTGTCATAGTGCCCTGATGTAGCTGCTCGAACTCTGTGCACCACGCATCCCAAAGGGTATGGGGAACAAACTCCCTCAAAAACATCCCTGAAAAGTGAGTCCAAGTGAGCGGCGCTGCATCCGCTGGTCTACCTTCCTCATATGCCTGCCACCACTGATATGCTGTACCAGACAACTAAAATATAGTGAAATCAACTATGCTCGTCTCCACAATACCCATGGTGCGGAGTATACAGTTGCACTTCTCTAGCAAACCCTGCGCATCCTCGATAGCTAGGCCATTGTAAGTAGGAGGATGATACTTCTTGAACCTCTCAAGTCTCAGTTGCTCCTCCTTAGATGCCCCTGGCCTGACCTCAGGCTAAACCCGAATAACAGGTTGTGCTGGCATAACACCCGGAACCTAACCAATGTGGACCCACTGCTCTAGATATGGGCGGCGGGAGTTTGAGCTCCTCCCCCGGTCTGTGAAGTAGCTGGTGCAGCTGGAATCAATCCCGCCTGAGCCAATGTACCAAACATGCTCAGGAACTGTGCTAACGTCTCTTGAAGTCTTGGGGTAACAACAGGTGCCTTCGGTGCCTTCCCCCCAACCGAAGCTACTGGTGGCTCCTCAACTACTGCTATGGCAGGTTCTCTATCTGTAGCACGTGCTCCTTCTCGGCCTCTACCTCTGTCCCGGCCCCTAGCAACGCCGGCTCTGGGGGCAGCATCATCAGTAACTGCAGCCCGTGTCCTCACCATATGTGAGAGAATAGAATGACAAAGCTCCGAAATCAATAAACTCGCACGATAGGAATGAAAGAAGTAAAGTTTCCTAATAGTTTTGTAGCCTCCCAAAGATAAGTACAGACGTCTCCATATTGATCCGCAAGATTCTACTAAACTTGCTTATGTCATGTAGCATCTATGAACCTAGAGCTATGCTACCAACTTGTCACGACCTGAAATCCCTCCTTAAGAGTTGTGATGGAACCTAGTCTCTAAGACTAGGTAAGCCTACCAAATACTGAGTTAACAACAGATTTAAACAAATTAACTATTAGACATGAACCAGTAACTTCTATACATAGCCAACAACCACCAATAGATGTACAATATCCCAAACCGGTAGTACAAGTCATAAGATCTACTGAGTTTACTAGAAAATCTCTAAGTACAATTGTTCTGGAATAGAAATAAACAATACAAAGTAAAACTTCAGAAGGGGACTATGGAGCCTGCAAATGCGACGGCAATTATACTTGAAGTCTCCACAGCAATACTCGATTAGCTATCTAATGACCAACTCGCTCCAAGGTACCTGGATCTACAAAAACAATGCAGTAAGCATAGCATGAGTACACCACATCGGTACCCAGTAAGTATCAAGACTAACCTTGGTGGAGTAGTGACGTGGTACAGTCGAGATACCTACCAGACATAATAACCTATACAAATATGAATATAAAACTAACAGAGAACAATATCAACATAAGCGAAACATGGTAAGAGTAACAATACAATACTTGCGAATGGAAATTAGAAGCAACAATTAGCAACAAGGAACAAACAGGTTACAACGTCGTAAAGTAAGCAAAATACAGTTAAAGTGTAGTGAAACCAAGTAAGGAAAAACAAGTAACAACCCAATAATCGACTACTCTCACACCAGGTTTATACAAGAATTTTCTCGAGGTACCATACCTCATAATCACAAATCACGGGTCCCAATTCACAAACCCTAATCACTTGGAATTTTGTGCCCACATTACCAATCACAATCGCACGGATAACTCACGTGTTGCACGAATGACTCACGTGCCAATAGCATAATACTTCATATCAGTACGGACAACTCACGTGCTAACAGTAACAATATCTCATATCCGCATGGATAACTCACGTGTCAATAGTAATAATATCGCATATCCGTACAGACAACTCACGTGCCAATAGTACAACTCACCCACAGAAGGCAGGTATACAAAAATACATGTAAATGATCAACAAACAACAAGGTTCATGTTCTTCGATTGATATAAGTGACAGATATGGTGTATGCTTGTTCTAGTGTACTATCACAGCTCGAGTCAACAAGTAAGATCAGAAACACCGAATGGCACATTGGAAACAACACAACAAAACTTGTAATATGCATGACACACACAAGAAGGTCACACCACCACACAATTATCATCAGTAACATTTCCCCCAGTTCATCACAAATCATCCCCGACATAGCCCACTTGCCGCGCCGTGTGCGCAATAATAAATTAAATGCCCGTCTTATCTCACCACAGGCATAAAATAATTATACCATATTATCTCGCTACATGCACAAATCCAATATATATAGCTCGCCTTGCCATGTTGCATGTGTAAATAGCAATAATAACAATAGCACAGACAACTCACGTGCGAACACCCCGACAATCCTCTCAACAATACCACATGTGCCAAAAACATAACAACATAATATAACAACCCGCACCACATGTGCCCATATACCACAACCACAATTCCGGTACCACAACCACACATAGCCCACGGCTCAACAACATCGAGAACAACAATAACACGAGGGTACGACAAGTAAATCAGCACACGAATTACAACAATACAATAAAACGGAAGAATAAGCTCAACAATGAAATACATAACAAGTAATAATGACTTCAAGTGAGAGTAGTTCAACAATAAGAGAGTTAACATGTAACATCAACTTCAAATAAGGATAACCAACTACTAAAGAGATAACATGTAACGATAACTTCAAATAAGGATAACCAACTACTAAAGAGATAACATGTAACGATAACTTCAAATAAGGATAATCAACTATAGAAGGGATAACATGTAATAATAACTTCAAATAAGGATAATCAACTACGAAAGAGATAATGTGACAATACAAAAGCAATAATTACAATTAAAGCATGTATGAGTAAATTTGGCGATAGAAGATAGAACATGAACCAACAACTTTAAATATAGCATATAAGAGTAAATTTAACAATGGAGGATATACCATGATGGAACAACTTCAATTTAATGGAAATAAAAAACCTAAGAGTCTAAACAGTCAAATTTCCACATATAAGGTTATGTACAGACTCGTCACCTCTTGTACATATCTTTTCCTCATACCCGAGGTCAAAATAGAGTTATTAATCAACTCAGGAACCTCCTCGGGGATTTGGACCCTCTTTACGGAAAGCGCCTCTAACGCAAAAGGGTCCGGAATTGGCATCGTATTGAATCCACCAATAGGAAATATAGTTAGACAATTTATTAGGACTCTGAAATTGACTAACAATAAGGTCGAATATGAGGCCATGATTGCAGGTCTCGAACTAGCCAAAAGCTTGGGGCAGAGGTAATTAAACCAAGTGTGACTCCCTGCTTGTGGTGAACCAAGTTAATAGGACGTTCAAGGTCAGAGGAGAACGAATGCAAAGGTACTTGGATAAATTGCAGGTAATATTACATCGACTCAAAGAATGGACTTTGCAACACGTACCTCAGAATCAAAACAGCAAGGCCGATTCCCTCACTAGCCTAGGGTCATCGGTCGAGGACAACGAGTTAAACTCAGGGGCAGTCATACAACTTATGAGGTCGGTAGTGGAAGAAGGTCATGCCGAGATTAACTCAACGAGCCTAACTTGGGACCGGAGAAATAAATATATAGAATACCTGAAGACCGAAAAACCGTCGTTGGATCTAAAGGAATCGAGGGCCCTACGTACAAAGGCAGTCCGGTTTAGCCTGTTCGAAGACGGAACCCTTTTGAGAAGAACATTCGATGGACCACTCACGATATGTCTAGGACTATGGGACATTGAGTACGTTTTGAGGTAAATCCACAAAGGCACCTGTGGAATCATTCAGGCGCCGAATCATTAGTTCGAAAAGTGATCAGAGCCGGCACTACTGGATCGATATGGAAAAGGAAGCGAAGAGTTCATACAAAAATGTGATGAATGTCAAAGACACGCTCCCATGATTCATCAGCTCGGGGAGTTGCTACATTCAGGTTTGTTACCATGGCCGTTCATGAAGTGGGGAATGGATAATGTTGGCCTCCTTCCGTGGGCACCCAGTAAGGCTCAATTTATATTACTTATGACTGACTATTTTTCTAAGTGGTGGAAGCCCAGGCATACGAAAAGGTCAGGGAGAAGGAAGACATCGATTTCATTTGGGACCACATCATATGCCGATTCGGAATACCGGCCGAGATCGTGTATGACAAGGGGAAATAATTCATCGGCAGCAAAGTTAGCAAGTTTCTCGAAGATCATAAGAACAAAAGGATCCTATCAACACCATACCACCCTAGTGGGAACAGATAAGAAGAATTGACCAACAAAACCATATTCCAAAACCTCAAGAAGAGGCTGACCGATGCCAAAGGAAAATGAAAGGAAATCCTGCCCGAAATCTTATGGGCATACCGTACGACCTCGAAGTCCAGTACCGGGGCCACCCCATTCTCATTTTTTTACGGTGGTGAAGCTCTAATACCAGTCGAAGTCAGAGAACCAAGTCTCAGGTTCTGATATGCAACCAAGGAATCAACGATGAGGCTACGAACACGAGCCTAGATCTATTAGATGAAAGGTGTGAGCCAACCCTTGTCCGGTTAGCTGCCCAAAAATAGTGGATCGATAGATATTACAATCGAAGGGACAACCTTTGACACTTCAATGTCGGGGACTTAGTGTTAAGGAAGGTCACACTAAACACCCGAAACCCAAATAAAGGAAAGTTGGGGCCGAACTGGGAAGGACCTTATCAAATTATTGAGATTGCTGGTAAAGGATCGTACAAGCTCGGAACAATGAGAGGTAAGAAACTAACGAACAACTAGAACATAACTAACTTGAAGCGATACTACTGTTAGGGTACGATCTCATTCATTTCCTGTTATTTATTTATATTACGAACTAACACTTGCAGGCAATCATCAAAGAATGATACAATCTTTAGGACTGCAAGCACGTGTTGCACTCTTTGTCCATTAAACCGGTTTTGTCCCAAATGGAGTTTTTCGGCAAGGTTTTTAATGAGACAACAGTAAATAGTGCTAACTTGGAATTGAAGGTCGGTCATGAACCGGTATCAAAAATCATGTCAACAGTATTCGAGGCCTCTCTACGCTCAGCCCCGAACACTGGGGGCATCACCCTCGGATAAACGACATTAACAAGGAAGGAAACTTTATGATTGAATGGTCTCAGCTCGATCGATAAGATTTACTGTAAGGGCCAAATGGTCAAACGAATCATGCCCATATAGACTGCTCGAGCCCTGGACAAAACTTGTACACATGTGTAACTATTACGCACAAGAATAAAAAGAAATTCTACCTTGCGGATAAATATCTTGTCCCTTAAGAATTTCTCTTTTTTCTTTTTTCTCTGAAGGAATTTCTTACATCTGATCCCTTAAAGGTATCGAGCCCAAGGGCCACCTTTATCTGGGTTCAAACGATCACTCCTATTCGGAGACTATTATCTTAGGCAAAGCCTGAATAACTCGAGGGCACGAGACCTATTAGGAAATGCCCGAACCTTAAAGCCTACGACCATCCCCATTCGGAAACTGTTATCTTAGAGAAGCCCGGATAACTCGGGGTAACAAGCCCACTGGGCAATACCCAAACTAAAGGCTATGGCCATAATTAAAATGGCTCGGAGACGTCCGAGACCCGTAACAAAAAAACAAGGCCTTCAAACTTTCATAACCGGTTCTAAAAACAAAAGGCAAATATTTCTACAAAGGTATCTAAATAGCCTGGTCTTCTCCGCCCCCGGGTCCATCGGGACCCTCAGAGTCTTCTTCTTTTTCTTCTTCTTCGGGGTAGGCCAACTTCACGACCTCGGCCTCGAGCCCCTTAGCGGTTTTGATCTCGGCCGATAGATTGAAACTCCAAGCATGAATCTTCTCGAGGGCCTCTCTTCACGGCTGCCGCTTCTCATAATCAACAATGTCCTTCAAGCGGTACTGATCCACCTCGGCATTGGCCTTATATTGGGCCACCATCTCGTCGGTGTCGGTTTTAACCACCGCGGCCACTAACTTGGCCGTTTCAAGTTCCTTGGACATAATGTTTCGATCAGAGGCAGATGAACTTAGCCGAGACTGGAGCTCTTCAACCTTTTTGTCCTGCACCTCGACCTTTTCCTTTGCTGCTCAAAGCTGGACCTTGACCGAAGTCAGTTGCGCCCGAGCAGCCTCTTTTTCTGAGGCCAGGCAATCAATCCTTCCCCTCAATTCGTCGGTCTCGGCCTTGACAGCATCCATCTCAGCTCGCAGTTGATCGATCCGATCGATTTTTTGTTGGACCTGCAGATTCCTACTGTTAGTCACCGAGCTTAGCTCTTCGTCACAAACCTCAAATATTTTTACCTGCTCGACCAAGTCAGCATGTGTTTTTTGAGCCACCTCCAGCTCAGCTCGGAGGCTCTTTATCTCCCCCTCGCATTGCTCACCGAGAAGTTTGTACATATCTCTTTTCTCAGTAAGCTCTTTGGCTTCGGCCTCGAGGAGACTCAACTCTTCTCAATATCAGAGGAAGGTCTCGTGGTGAAGCACCGAGGCCTGGGGATACAAGGAAAAATATTAAGATCATTAAGTAACCAAAGCTAGAAAATGAAAAGGTTTGGTAACACCTTACCCGATTTAATGTCTATTGTGCTTCATTGAACAAGCATGGAGATTCCACCTCGTTCATCTTTGACTGGTCTTCTTCAGTCACCAGGCACCGGAGGTAACTAGCTACCCCAATAGGCGCGGAAAGGATCCGGGCATCCTCCGGAATAGAGATAATGATCGACCGCTTCCGACAGGAATCGATACTCGAGGTAGGGAATCGGTTGACCAATCTCGGGCTCGAGCTAGATCCACATGTCCCCGAGGGCGGACTTCTTCTTGGTACTTCCAAATCACCCAAATCGGTGACATCCTCCGTGGCAATAGAGTCCATGCCATCAAAATAGCTTTGGAGGGGATCGTTCGCTCCTTGGACCCCCTTATTTGAATGCTCCTTTGCCACTTGAGCTTCACCAAACATTGAGTCCATGACGAAGGCGATCTTGTTATATCGATGACTCCGAGTGGAGCAGAACCGGCGTCTTGAGGGTTCTCTACCCTCACTGATGCGTCGACCTCTTGAGTTTGGGAAGGATTGGCCTTTATCGTCCCCCCTTTGGTTGATGCCCATTCTTCAGGGACCAATGGTTCCCGGCCCACTAAAATTTCCTCCTATTCAGACTGGTCCCTGAGTCGGTAGAGGGAGTCCAAATCACGTATTCGGGAGCTAGATGTTTCTTTTGGCTTGCGGATAAGCCTCCTATTTCGTTTCTTTTTCTCCGAGCTCGGAGAACTCGGAGCCCTTTTTCTCTTCTTCTCTTCGCCCTGTTTCGGAGTAGGGGACTCAGTGGGGAAATCGTCACTACCGGATGGGGGCCTCATTTGGACATCCTTGAGTAAAGCTGCAAAAAGAAATAAAACAAGTAAGGACTTAATCATGCAAAGGGGAAACAAAATATCACTTGAAAGAGATCTCACCGTGCGAACGGGCCCCCCATCGACTCTTTGAAAGCTCGCGCCATGAGCGCTCACCGATACAGCATAACAGTACGTCGATAAGAAAGAAGAAAAAGGGAGATAAATAAAAACTTGGAAGCAAAATTATATACTTTTGTTTCATGTTCCACTTCTCGGGGAACGACATGTGCTATGTCGAGACCAAGTCCGAGGTCCTCATTCGGACGAAATGGCCTAGCCAACCTCGATACCTATCTTCATTGATACTCGAGAACTCGACTTTACTAGCCCAACGGGCGATCTTGATCAGTCCTCCCCTCCCCCCCCCTCCCGGTAGAGTCGGGGACTGTATAAGCGCATAAGGTGATCGATCGTGAAAGGGCACCCTTCGATCTTGATTATAAAGAAACGGAGGAGGATTACAATCCTCTAGAAAGAAGGATGAATTTGACCGAGGTTTACCTCCTATCTTTTGCAAAAGTCGACGATAACCGGGTCAAAGGGGCCCAACGTGAAGGGATAAGTGTAAACACTTAAGAATCCATCGACGTGGGTGGTGATAGCTTCGTCTTGTTCGGGAACCACCACATGTTTGCCAGCCCAGTTACAATCCTTCTTGACTTCGGAGAGAATATCCTCGGTGATCGAGCAGATGTACCTCGAGACCTCCTCACACCGGCCTGGTATGGAGGAGGGCTTTTCGACTTTAAAATCAGCATTTACCGGGCATCCCCCCGGGATGAACATTTTTAGAGGAGGTTCTGGTGCTGGTTCCTCGACAGTTGTACGTGAAGCGGTTTCTTCGATAGCCAGCCACGAGGTAGAAGGGGTTTCTTTTTGGGGAACGATTTTGGAAGTTTTAACCATTTCTATATAGAGAAGAAATAAGAAAAAAGAGGAAGTTAAAAGAGTACACTCGGTGGTTTGAGAAAAAGTCGAGTGAGAGTTCTTGTAAAAGATCTCAAAGTAACCAGAATATAAGTGCTTGGAAGTATTGAAATTTCTTAGGAATGAGGGCAAAAGGTTTGAATGTAAAGTTTGAATGAACAAATGAGGGGGTATTTATAGTTTTCCAGCGACGGTTCATATCTAGGAGTGGCCGACCAGCAACTGACAAGCTTTTAATGTCATTAAGACTTGACTGACGAGACGTTTCAACTTTTTGTCATTTCTGTCGTATGATATCGAAGAAAGAATCGGAAGCTCATGTCATCTCTCGTCGTCTACTCTCCGAAAAATGAGGGGACTATTTGTATTCGGTCGAAATCGAGCTCGCCTTTGGCATGATAGGTTAGGAACATGACAACCAAAGACTAAAGATCGACCCCGAGTCCCACCGAGCTAAAACCCGGGGCCATAACGCTTGCCTTCGAGAACATTGAGTCCGTAATCCCAGAGTCGACCTTAGCACCAATCGAGCTCAAAGAAACGTTGTTAGCATAACCAACAGAAGACCGAAATATCCGTCACCGGTCAGATATTACGGCGGGAATCTCGACACGTATCAATAAGGAACCGACAATCAGCAAATCAAGAGATTTTTACCTTTTATAGAATTGTACCTAAAGTAGGACTCATCTATTATATAAAAGGGGGACTGATAATTCATTGAACATATTGTAACACACATCCCAAAGCAATATTTCGTTATTATTCTTTAAACTCGTGTTCTTCTGTATCTTGATACCGATCGAAGCACACCTAGCTCGAGGGTGATTGACCTTCCAAAGCTAAGACTGTTCAATTTGTGTGGTTTGCATTTACTTTTCCATTATTTATTTTAATTGCAATCTGATTTATCATTTTGTGTCAAGTTAATCCATGTATCCTTAAAACCACTTACAAATTCAATTGTTATCCGATTTTGAGGGTAAATAGTATGGTTTAAAATTTTTAAAATGACTAACCGGCCCGGACTATTAACACCCTACGCCAAAGGGATGTAGATAGATTGGTAAGTCCACAAGAACACTAATTTTCGTATTGCTTCAATAACATCACTTTGGTTACTAAAACGGATTATCTTGGTTCGAAATTCATCTAACACTTTAATAATGCAATAAAGTCAAGAAAATTGCATGATTATTAAGAGAACAGTGTTTTCAAGAAAAGAGCAAATCTCTTTCTCGAGACAATACTTGTATTTAATTTGAATCCAGCGGCCAGAAGTTTCTTTGACGAAACCCTTGAATATTTATAAGTTTCGCTAGATGTATCGTATTGTATTTTATTATATTGTATCGTATTGTTTTGATAAATACAATATTTTGATAGATTATAGTATTGTTTTATGATGTCAGATACTAACAATTTAAAGAATAAACACACAATATTATAAAAACAAAAGCAAAATAAGATACGAAGTAGAATTATCATATAAAAATTTAGGATAAAAGATAAACTATGATTAATTAATAACAAGGAAAGACAAGATGAGATAAAAGAACAAGGTAACGATGCGACCATGCCAAATCGCTCATTATATAAAGTTGTACTTTCGTCGTTACATAACTACGAATTTAACAATACGATACAATAAAATTTAAATAACAATTAAAACAAATATTATATTTAAAGTAACTATGTGATACAATACAATAGGCGACAACCATCCAAACAAGCTTTTAAGGTTCTGCAGAAAAGAGGATTGAATTATATGATTTGAACCCTCTATATTTTCAAATCAAGAACCAAATAAAATGATCATTTTAGACTAATGGTCTATTTTTTGCTATTCGATATTGAGGATATTTGATTGAAAGAAAATCGTAAAGATTATCTAGTCATCTCATTAACCGAACAAATGGTTCTTGGTTTTGTATTTGGATACTCAAAAAGAAAAATGTGTGCATGAACAATAGGGAGACTTGTATGGTCATTTATCAAGACAAGATTGTCTCATGTAACATTAGAGAAGTCATCAGTAAAAAATAAGTTATACACCATCAAAAGTGATCAATACGATTATAAAATTCGTATTATCCACAATTTTTAAATTCGTATCCATGAAATAAGATTTAACAATAAGAAGTTCGTGTTATCTGCATAATCAACTTCAATCTTATTTTAACTTCACCAAGTAAATTAAAGGAAATCTTTTGGGAGCTGGGTTTAATGTCATTTGAAAAATCAAGAAAAGGTCTTTTGAGATTGTTGTGACATGGTCTAGAAAATTATTTTCTTGGGAATATTTAAATCTCTAGTAAATGGTTCTTTTTTAAAGCTTTTGCAGGTGCAGAAAAAAACATTGATTTTTTTTTTTTTTTTGTGGAGAGGGATTGTCGGAGAAAAAGCGAAGAAATTCTGGAAGAAGTTGAAGGGAAGACAACAATGATAACAAAGATAAAGAACTTAGCAGCTTGAAGATTACAGGACGATTTCTTTTTCTCAGGCTGTAAAAGTTTTAAGAATTTTTTTGTTGAAGACTAATATTGTAAAATGATCCACACCGTTCATATTTTTAGTGATACGTGGCTAATATCAAGTGTGGTATTGAACTTTACTACACCAAAAGTTACTGAACCTAATCTCACCGGTCAATGATTTGGGTCCATCTATTATTTTTGTGTCATACTAATTTTTTGATTATTCTATTATGTATGATTAAAATTAGATCTTTTGAAATCCTTCTAATCATTTCAAATTTTTTTCGATATCAGTTTTGGTTCAGCTAATTTTTGGTAATTTATTTTTAAAATGTCACAAAAGAGTCAGCATTATTGTGTATCAGCTAATTTATTCTGGGTTGTGTTTGAAAATTGATATGAGAAAATGAAATGGAGAGCTACGTGAGTTATAATTGCTAACAATGAAATTGATGGATTGTGACCTTTTTGACATCCAAGCCCCCATATTACGTTCATTTTGAAAAAAAGTGAAATTTTATTTTCGTCCAAACAAAGTAAACATTCTTTTGTACATATTTGACTGGATATACAATTACCCAAAAAAAGTTATTTAACTGGATATAGAAATATAAAAAATGAGTAGCAACGATTGAGCAGTTAATTTAAAATACAAGACAATGCAACTTAATTTTTAGCAAGCGGGCTAGTTTTTGTTATTTCATTAAGCAATCCAATCGTTGGTCATTAAAAATATACAAAAGAAAGGATACAAAAGAAAAATATTCTAATTACAGGATACGATCTATTTCGACCAAAAATGTCAAATTCCAAAGAAGAAAAGAACTAAAAAATAATAATCTAATGATTTCAAAATAGCTTTCCATCTAAGATAAATCTATTATTTTGCTGGTGGACAGAGCTACTTGATACGTGTTGCTGGTGGAAGGTGGAAGATGGATTTGCATACCGATAAGGTGAATTACGTGGATTTGCATGTGCATAAAGACCATCAAAAGAGTTTTGTTTTATGATTTTTCACATACGTTTCATTTTATTTTTTATTTTATGTCGGGTGTCTATTACATACTTTTAGGTCCGATTAATTTGAATTCGTGCTAAGAAAGTCTTACGCTGGGGTAAATCACTTCCTATTAAAGGTGACTTCATAATTATGGTTCGAATCCGATGCTCTTTGTTAAGGATGGGGGAGACTTTGCACTATGGTGGTACGTTTTATTTTAAGGAATGAACGTACTGATGAAAATTCAATTTGATTTATATTATAGAAAAAAGAGGATTTTCTCATTTTGTTTCTCCTCCAGTCCATTTGTTGTCCCATCCAATTGAATGTCTTGTCATTTGTAAGAGATGAAAGCAAGGGGTAACTGACATATAACATGACAATTTATTTTACGTCTACTTCTCAACCACTTTGATATAACCTATGACCAATTGATAGTTATTACTATATAGAGACAGATAAAAAGAAATAAGAGAACATAGGAAAAAGAGAAGAAGAAAAAGAAATCACTAGAGGGAGATGGAAGAAGAGAAGAGGAAGGGAAGAGTATGTGTAACAGGAGGAAGTGGTTATCTAGGATCATGGATGGTTATGAGGCTTCTTCAACTTGGTTATTCTGTTAACGCCACCGTTAGGTCTCATTCAGGTGATTTTTTATGAGTTTAAATTATATACATTGTCGGTGTAAAAAAGAAAATTACGCCATTAGATCATCTAAATGGTATTTGCAGGTAAGTCTCCTGGTGGGTAAAAGTGACCAACAATCCTTGGGTTTGCTTCCTCACTTGTTCTCTATGTGAATATGTAGATTAGTTTTTCAGTCTTTAATCGAACAGTAAAGGCCATCTGCCATATCTGTTTTGCCATGGTCTTGTACCTTTTTTGTTTGCAGAAACAATTCTTGTAAAATCAGATGAATGTCTAATAAAATTCAGCCGATTTTTTACTAAAAAGATCTAATTGAATATGACAACTAATCCATAAATCAAATACATGAATTTAGGAGTGACAAAACTAACTCAAACTCATTTGAACCGCCCAACCCGCCCAAGTTTTAATGGTTTTGGGCTAACCCAAGTTCACCCATCAAAAATCATCCGTCCAAATGGACACATGATAATGCCCAACCTTGACCTTTGGAAATGCTCAATCTTAGAGTTCTACCTTGACTCATGTTACTGAAAAAATATTTTCTAATTTTTCCATGTTTGGTTGGTTTAAATGTTTGAAAAATATTTTCTTTATGAATTCGTTTTTATCTGATTGGAGGATAATATTTTCTAATTTTCCCATGATTGGTTGGTTTAAATGTTTGAAAAATATTTTCTTTATGAATTAGTTTTTCTCCAATTGGAGGAAAATATTTTCCGTATCAAGAGAATGAAAACATTTTCCAAAACTTTCTTCATCTTAGTATTATAACATGAAGAACTATAAAGTAAAATTCTAAATCCAAATTGAGGAAAGAAATCATTTGGCATGAATTGACATTTATTCCAAAACATAAGATAATTTTTATATATGCTTGTTTAAAAGTTAAGAATATTGCAAATATTTGGGTCAATTTGGGTAGGTTGAGTCATAACTAATTGTTTAGCTCATCTTAACCCAAGTGAACTTTGGGCAGGGTTGTGTAATGACTCATTTAATGAGTCAGCCCATCTTGACCGGCCCAAATACAACCCAAACAACCCATTTGTCACTCCTATGCAGGATGAAGATTTATTCTCAGAAAATCCCCTGTTAACTTCTTATTCATTTAATTGTTTTATGTGATTGTAAGTTGAAGTTATATTAGTTAGTCTTTTATTTGATTATGAAATACATTCAAGTTTATGAAGATAGAAAATTTTGAATCCACTGACTCTAGATCGCAAGAGGGATGTGAGCTACCTCACAAATGTTCCAGGTGCACCAGAAAGGCTGCGTATTTTTAAAGCTGATCTAGACAAACCAGAGAGTTTCAATCCAGCGATTGAAGGCTGCATTGGTGTTTTTCATGCTGCACATCAAATTGATTTTGAGAACAAAGAAAGCGAAGAAACAATAACACAACAATCGATTAATGGGACTTTAGGTATTTTACAGGCGTGCCTGAATTCAAAGACAGTTAAACGTGTCGTGTACACTTCTAGTGCAGCTACGGTTATGGTTGATAGTCCAAGTATAATAGATGAAAACTCATGGACTAACGTGGATCTTGTAAGAACCTTAAAGCCTTTCGGAGGTTCTTACGCGATTAGCAAGACCTTAACGGAAAAGGCAGCTCTGGAATTTGCAGAAAAAAATGGAATTGAATTTGTGACTGTAATCCCTACCTGGATACATGGCCCCTTTATTACTCCTCAAATTCCTGGCTCTGTTCGCTCATCTATGGAAATGATTCTTGGTATGTCTTAAATTATATTATCATTGATTCTCGTTTGCCTAAGGTATGTTTTAATTAATAGTAGTTGAAATTTTTGCAGGTCATCAAAATAATAGCATGAATTATCCTGCACTAGTACCTTTTGTACATGTTGATGATGTGACAAATGCTCACATCTTCCTTCTTGACAATCCTAACGCGAAAGGGAGGTATATCTGCTCAGCTGTTGAAATAACACGTGAAAAGCTAGCTGAATTTCTTACAACTAGATACCCTGAATTTCAAAATCAAATTACTGAGTAAGTATAGATTCTTCATTCTTGCCTTAACTTCGATTTTGTGCTTGTTTTAAGTTTTCCCGCTTGGATAAGGAGAGGAAAGAAGAAAGTGAAATATTAAATAATTAACTTTCTCAAAAGTGACTGTCGAAACAAAATATACTCTGAAAAGGATTTAGACATGACCTGCGCTACCTATTTTAAATAGAATTTTTTCTTCATTTGATTAGCCAAAGAACATGTGATATTGCTCTCATAAGCTAAGCAATGCATATTTTAATTGCTTATATTAATATCTAGGCACAAGTCAAATTAAAAAGTTTAATTTGAGACAATGAAAGAAACTAATTGAAGCATTGCAGGTACCGAGGGACAAGCAGTGAAGAGCTTAAAATACCCAGCCTTTCACCAAAAAAGCTTTTGGAGACTGGATTCAAGTACAAGTATGGTCTTGAGGAAATGTTTGATGGAGCAATTGAGTGTTGTAAACAAAGAGGCATACTCTAATCCCTTTGTTTCCATGTACTTATTCACCCGAATAATTGGAATCTTACATTTTATTGCTCTTACATATTTCGGTGGTTCAAATGAATGGACAGAAGTCCAGCAAATGTATTTGCATGGATAGAGCCTAAAAGAGTCCTCCTGTGTAGAGGTTTTAATATTTGTAACCAATATAACATGCTCTAAATGATATTGAAGATCAGAATGCTTACCTTACACCAATATATAGTTCCTTAGCAGAACTGATATTCCCTCAAACCTGTGAGTATTTTCGCTCAGAATTAGAATAGAAAGTTTGAAATCTCGCAAAACTGATCTTTTATACTCCGGGGTATTTCGCGATATCGGAAGCCACATCGCCATTTCCAAAATAAATGGTCTAGGCTATCTTCGTGCAAGTGCGGACACCATTTTGCGTTTGACCCTTCTGCTATCATCGTCCTTCCGCAAAGTAAATTAGGTGGGATGGCCAGTTTTTAAGCGTTTAGTCACTGTTTCAAATGTAATTAGAAAGTAGCCACTTTTTAATGTGAAAATAAAATTTGGACAAAAACCCACGAGCTAAAATACAGAAAACTCCAAGAACAATTCAGGAAGCTCAAACCTTTATGAGTTCAAACTTCAGGAACGATTTATAGAGTTTAAACTTTGACAATCTAAGTGTGAAAATTTGCTAGAGTTTCAAACTCCATGAACGATTCATGAAGCTCAAACTTTTATCAGTTCAAACTTTCAGAATGATTTATGGAGTTCAAACTTTCACAGTACAAGTGTGAGAATTTAATGGAGTTTCAAATTCCATGAATGATTCATAGAATTCAAACCTTTGTCACTTCAAACTCCAGGAACATTCATGGAATTCAAACTTCACAGCATTCTAAGACCGACCAATCTAGTTGTGGCATTTCATCAAACAACTCTCTAGCATAACTCAAAATTACGACTTGAAACAAAAAAGAATAATTCAACTACCAAATGAAAGTAAATCTAAAAATTAGAGATGGTGACCTCAAGTCCAGTGCCCGATGCAACAGTAATTAATGTGATCACTTGACAACAGTTGGGGTTCCCACTGATTTGAGGCTTCGAGTGCTGAGATGGTGTCACGAATATCTAGGTGCAAGTTAAATTAAAAAGGTTTAATTTGAGAAAATGGAAGGAGATAAATTGATTTTACTTACATTTATTTGCAGGTACACAGGGGCATGTGGTGAAGAATTGGATGGAGCAATTGAATGTTGCAAAAAAAGAGGCATACTCTGATGACTAATCCCTTTGTAGCAAATAAAATTTAGAACTTGCTCTTCCCTTTATTGTTCTTCCATTATTCTGTTTTCACAAGGGATGTTAAGCCGTGCCGTGCGATTGGGGAAACATTCCATATACTCACTCGTACACCCAATAATTGGAACCAGACATTTTAGTGCTCTTATATTTTATAACTGCAAATGCATTTGCTTGGACAGAGGTGTAGTAGCTTCTTTTGTTTTCTTATATAATAAAAGTCTAATATAGTGGGGGATTGATACAGGGCAACCAACTGACTGACCGATTATGTTGGAGACCGATAATTGATGGTAGAGGACTTAAATTTCAAGACACAAACCATCAAATTCCTTATTTGGCATATCAAAAGATCCTGGGTTGCAGACCAAATTACATTTAAAAACATTTGAAAAGATTACATGAAATTTAAGGGCTCAATCTAAGTCAGCAGAGTTACATAGTTAAGTTCTTTTTCCCCAATAAATAGTTAAGTTCCAATTGATGAATTCTTACTAATTATCTAAAATTGGTTGATCTTGTTAAATAGTCACTTCTTAGGTCGGCTATTAGAGCTTATCTATATTTTAAACTGCATGGTGTAAAGTAGTTACTAATCAATGTGAAAGTACAAGTCTTGACGAAAATATCCCTATCTAAAATACGGAACAACTCCAGGTATGATTACTGTATTATTTCTAGATTTTGCAATAGTAAAGGTTTAAAAACTAGTAGTTTTTCCTGAAGTTTATATTTAAAGGTTAAAAATTGCTGAAGTATAATGTGAATGCAAAAATCATGAACTGTTCCTGGATTTTGCACTAGTAAAGGTTAAAAAATCAGTAATTTTTCCTGGATTTTGGATTTTGTACTAGTAAAGTGTCACGACCCAAAATCTGACTAGTCGTGATGGTATCTAACCCAACCCGCTAGGTAAGCCAATTAACCACTAACCAATTCCAATAACAGTTAATAAAGCAATTAAGTAAAGAAATATATGAATCCAATACATTCCCTAAGAACTGGTACTACAAATCATGAGCTTCTAAGAATAGAGTTTACAAAGCGGAAATGAAATAAATACATAGTCGGTTTGAATAGTACATAAACGGAGTTTTACAGATCTAAAGCTACCACGAACAAGAGGCAGCTACAGCCAGGACGCAGGTACGTCTTCAATCCAGCTCACATCGATCACGGCAACATCTGCATCTAACAACTGCACGCAAGGTGCAGAAGTGTAGTATGAGTACAACTGACTTTATGTACTCAATAAGTAACAAACCTAACCTTAGGTTGAAAGTAGTGACGAGCTTGTACCAGAATCGGGTCCACACCAATAGCCAACAACAGTCCATAACAACTTAAAGCAAATAATACAAGAAGTAACTCAGAGATAAAAAAAATGCTCACCAAAATTATGATTTCTGAAAATGGTTCTGCCTTTCAAGTACATCAGTGAAAACCCAAATCATTTATCGAAGTTGCCAAAAATATGAATAAGTTTGAAAATAATAATTTTTCCCAATATTCTTTCAATAATAAATAAGATGTTTCGTTTTCTTTCCAGATAACAAGTGTGAAATACCTCTCTATGTCCACATGTCAATGTGTGTAAAAAAGTCATGGATGACGTGATACCGTACAGCATGAGAAAAAATGCATCTCTATGCCTGTATGTCATGTGTGCATGCCAATGCCATGTATCTCAGAGATGAATCATGTACTTACACTCTCAGAGTACTCAATCTCACTATCTCACACTTTTTACTCATCATGCTCAACCACTCGGTACGGTATATATCCCATATGGCCTAGGGAAGATCCATCCCGGAATATATACATCACTAACCATCTGTCACTCAGTACCGAGGAAGGCCAATCCGGCCCGTGGAGAAGATCCATCTCCAGGTATAAAAATGCTTCGGACAAGATCCATGTCCAGGGAAGATCCATCCCTCAATAATATCAACCGCGCTCACTGGGGGTGTGCAGACTCCGGAGGGGCTCCTACTGTCCAAGCGCTATCATAAGCCAGATCCAGGCATAAATCAATATAGCATGTTGCGGCGTGCAGCCCGATCCCATAACGGTCACTCATAATCAGGCTCTCGGCCTCACTCAGTCATCAATCTCTCCAGTCTCACTCACGGGTTCACAATGTCATGAAACTAGCCCGACAACAATGATATGATGTATCAATAAATAACAACTGAGACTGAGATATGATATGAATGCATGAATATGACGGAGTACAAAATATCAATGAAATCAGTGAGATGACAGCAAGAAACGACCAATATGGGTCCCAATAGTATCGGCATAAAGCCTAAACATGATATCTAGCATGATTGGCAGCTCAATTACTTTATCACATGGTGACAATACGGATATCAACAAAATAGGGCCACTATTCAGTGCCATGGAAACAACAGAGTCCCAATTCACATGGTGCATTCCCATACGCCCGTCACCTAGCATGTGCGTCACCTCAACACAAATCACATAACACGTATTTCGGGGTTTCATATCCTCAGCACTAAGATTAGAAGAGTTACTTACCTCGAACAAGCCAATTCCAACACCGAGCAAGCCAAGCGATGCTCCAAACTGCTATCCCACGCTTTTTGACCTCCGAACGGCTCGAAACTAACCAAAAACAACTCAAGTACATAAAACAATGCTAAAGGAACTACTCCCGATCGAAAAAGATCAAATCTTAAATCAAAAGCCCAAAACCGGCCAAAAGCCCAACCTGGGCCCGCACCTTAGAACCCGACAAAATTTACAAAATCCAATAACTCATTCAATTACGAGTCCAACCATACTAGTTTCACTCAAATCCGACTCCAA
>AWOL01S0001543.1:119635-141223 GCA_000715115.1 Nicotiana otophora
TCTACGGAGCCTCTAAGTACAATAGAAGAGTAATATGGAAATGCCGGCAACAAGGCCCCGGCTATACCTCAAAACACTGTACATGAGAAACAAAAGATTCATGACCCCAAAATGAAGTGGGGCTCACCAAATCAGCTGAAAAGAGTGTACTGCTATCACTGATCAATACCGCCTGCTGAAGAACCACCTGCATCCATTAAAGATGCAGTGCCCCCGGCAAAAGGGACGTTAGTACTATCGAATAACACTAGTATGTATAGCTAAAAAATCCTCTTTCAAAATGGAATGCCCATATAAGAAAGGGCAACACATAGAAACAACAAGTCACAATCAACAATATCCAAACGTCCAGTTAAAACATAATAATTTTCAAAATATGAGCTTCATATATAATTTTGGTTGGGAGATCATTAGCACCGATATACCACCGTCTTTGTTAGCATGGAGTCCGATCACGCCCGATCGTCTAGGCCATCTCCCCACAAATAATGTGGTTTGACATGTGATGCGAAAGAAAGTTATTACCAAGAGTAGTACCACCATATGCGCAATATAGCGTCTGATCTCCACCCGATCAGCTAGGTTTCCTTCCCACATATGCCGTGCGGGTTGACTTTTCCAATCCATAAATGTTCCAGTTTCATCCCAATTAAGGGGAATAATATCACAATCCACCCCTACACCGGCACGTGTAGTTTCAGGTGTGGGCCTTATGACCCACCCTTCCTCGGTATTGCTAATTATGCTCCCAAAAATAGTTTTGATTTGATTTGCAAATAAAAATATCATAAATACAAATGTACTCACCTCAACATCTTTTACGTTATATGAATTCTCATTAGTATTTCCAGTCATTTACAACGACAATATTTCCTTGGCTCATTAGGCCATTCACAAGATTTTTTATTCCTGGCACGATGGCCGTATTTCATATTCCACACTTTCACCTCTTTCAATTTCAAAGATCACCATCAAGTATCAACATATAGGATATTTTAGAAATCATATACTTCAAATCCATTTGAAATGGAAACTTCAAACACAAATGGTTTCTTCCCAAAGAATGAAGCATACCAACCAACAATAGAAACACACATGAAAAATCATAAACAGTCAATACACCATTTACTCTTGCAATACTCTCCCCCAGAAATGACAATGTACAATTTCAACACATGAGTATATAGAACTCGAATCACACTGGATATATTTATAAATCAAAGCATTAGTTAAAGCAGCCACTAATGGGCATGAATTTAGTACAAAAGCTTTTAGACAATTCTATCTTTCATTGAAACACGACTCAAAGCCATAACCTTTTAATACATAGCCCACACTTTAAAACTTACAGAAGCATTATGGAATTCAATTCCAAGAGAGAAAGTTTAGCCAACATACCTCAATCGTACTTCTTTGACTCTACAATTATCTGGAACCCTTAGCAACCTCAATCTATTTTAGCAATATATAAATTGAACCCAAAATTAGGAAAACGTTCATGGTTCTAGTTCACTTTTTATTTTTTCCATACTCTTGATCACATGCATAAAAGATGAACCACCCTCATACCCATGAAGTATCACACTAATACCCCATTATAGCTATGTTTGAAATTAAGAGCTGGGGTGATGAAGCCTTACCTTTTAGGGTGAAAATTTTTGGTGCTCTACTTGAATATTTCCAAGGCTTTGAGTGATGGTTGAAGATCAATTGATGAAAACTAGGCCCTCCCTCTAGAACCCTCTCTCTCTCTCAGACTAGAAATATCAGAAATGAGCTTCAAAATAGACTAAAGGTGTGTTTTAACGGAATGGGAGTCGGGTTTTAAATTAAGAAAATGGGTGCGCCGACATAGGTTTGCGGTCGCATATGCGACCGCATAATGGTTATGCGCTCCGCAAAGTGACCGCAGAAATGGCCCTCAGGGGCCTGAACTTTCGGCCCAGGTATGCGACCAGTATGCGGTCCGCATACTCGTTCTACGGTCGCATAATGCACCGCAGAACTCCCTCTGCAAAAATCCAAGAGGGATTATGCGATCGATATGCGATCCGCATATCGATTATGCGGTCGCATAATCGATCGCAAAACGGACCTCAAGTTGGCCAAACTTACTGCTTCACTCTGCAACCATTATGCGGTCCGCAGATTGATTATGTGGCCGCATAAACACGCTTTTCTGCCAAAAAATTTTCTTTACTTTTCGGTGTATTGTTCAACCCAAAAAGTTCGAACTCAGACACGTAAGCCTACTCCGGTACCACGAAACCTTGAATTCACTTGCGAAAATTACGGGGCTTTACACTGAAATACTTCAAAAAATTTCTGGGGTGTTACATCCTGCGACCCCTTCGTCGCTTCTACGACCCTCGCACCTGCGCAAACCAGCCGCAGGTGTGGTCACACAAGAACCAGCAATCTTAGCAAAAATCCAAAATGCAATGAAATGATCTGAACCTCGTCCGAAACTCACCCGAGCATCTAGGGACCCCGTCCGAATATACCAACATGTTCCATAACACAATACGGACCTACTCGAGGCCTCAAAACACACATAACAACATCAAAACGATGAATCACACCTCAAATCGAAATCTATGAACTTTGAACTTTCAAATTCAATAACTCGTGCCGAAACATAGCAAATCAATCCGGAATGACTTCAAATTTTGCTCACAAGTCCCAAATAATATAACGAAGCTATTTCAATTTTCGAAATCACAATCCGAATCCGATATCAAAAGGTCCACTTCCGGTCAAACTTTCCAAAATTTCAATTTTCGCCATTTCGAGCCAAATTCAACTACGGACCTCCGAATCACAATCCGGACGTGCTCCTAAGTTCGAAATCACCCAACGGAGCTAATGAAACAATCAGAACTACGTTCCGGGTTCAAATTCATAAAAAGTCAAACTTAGTCAACTCTCTCAATTTAAAGCTTCTAGTTGAGAATCATTCTTTCAAATCAATTTTGAATAAACTGGAAAAAAAACCGATGATTTAGATAAACAGAACTACTCATGCCCTCAAACAACGGAGTGAAGTGTAAATGCTCAAAACAACCGGCCGGGTCGTTACATTCTCCCCCACTTAAACATACGTCTGTCCTTGAACGTGTCCAGAGTTGTTCTTAAAGCCATCAAACCACCGTATAACCTTTTCATGCACATACCCGAGGGTGATCCCATATCACCCTATCCCACACAGGTCCAATAACACAACATAACTGAAATTTCTCAATTCAACCTAGACCACAAGCCTTCAAATCAAATTTCCAACATCCGAAATTTCTTATAAGATCAGAATTTCACATCTACATACTGTATAAGTCTGAACAAGTTGTACCAAAAGTCATAACCATAACTCAAATACTCAAATTCAAATACCACATAGCTCAAATGCTCGAAGCAATGATTTCTAATCGCAGTAGCTGCTCAAATCAACCCAATACCGGTAATAAACCTCATATCAAACAAAACCTCGTTCTAAAATCTCCGTACACTGCCAATGATGAAAGAAACACGCAGAACTCATAACCATTCATCAGATCAACCAGTCATGGAATTCCCTATCATTCGACAAGAACTATAGCAAATTCTAAGCCGACTTTCGATATTATCCTTCCAAACATGTTGTAATCAATTCCGATAGTATCCATCCTAGGTCCAATGATCTCATCTCATCCAACATGACCACTCTAGTGACATGCCACATCAATACAATCTAAATCCATAACTCGTGCAATCCATGCACCAATAAGCAACATTCCAAATATACTCAAATCATGGAAAACTGACTCAGATGGGAGAACTGTCCCGCAAGCTCAACAAGTACCACCACAATGCAATGCTAAGAACCAATAACACACCGTAAAACCAAAACACACGAATCTAACACAAGGGATCATATCTCAACATAACTCCGGTGCAATATATGACCCCATCCAAACACCGGTCCATATGAAATACCTCAGCCACCATGCTTAAAATCAATAACCACGCAGAATTTGACATCAAGTACCCAAAGTGCATCACCGTAACCATGGAGAGCAAATAACACAATACCACAATCCGGAAAGAACATAGCCAACGCGCAATCAATCACGCAATACCCAAATATTCATCTCGCTCAAATTCCGCTATAAAGCCCAAATAGAACTGCACCATATGTGCATATAACCAACGAATCATAACTCCTCGTAGCATAGAAGAGTAACTCACATGTCATATCATAACACGAATAAGCTCAACAACAACCGAATGGCACATCCATCAATCATAGCAGTATGGAGCCAACCAATCTGGCTCGGTGTAGAATACACATCCTAATTGGGCCTACCAATGGACTCCCAAATCGACTCTGGTCACCCACAAATAGATAAATAACCCTCCAAAACTCCATAATGACTGAATTATAACGCATACTATCATCTGGCTAGCTTCGGCCACAACCTCACAGTCCACAACCATGAAACAATCTGCTCCTGAGAACTCCCAGCCTCCAAATCCATAAAACACACGAATCACCATATCTGATTCCATCTCCACCGCCAGAATGTCTAACACATTTCTCATACACGATCATCCCACAAGAAATACTTCTAAAATTCTTCTGTGTCACATAGCAAAATTTGAATATCAGCAGTCGATCAACCAGGAGAGTGCCGCAATACCAATGAAGTACCCATAAATCAAAACATACTGCCCCTTATGAAATGTATATTCTCATTAGGCCATACCGATTAGTAATATCATTTACCTAGTCATCTGAAACCGTCCATGCTGCCTACGAATTTATGTCCCGCCCTTCAAAACTGAATTGTGACCTTGCACATGCAAATCTCAATCCCACACAACACACTGCATCTACCATGCCATCCTGTGAAGAGTACAAGAATCTCATAATCAACTCTGAGTCACAAGCAGAATACATACCGGATCAGTCAGAAACCTTCCATTGATCTCATCCTAGAGAAAATCCCAATACGCAACATATTCCTCATGCCAGTAGGAAATATACTCCTCGAACCGTGGTAAAACCCAGTGGGAACTCTTTGAAACCCATTTGCACACAACCAAGCAATCAGAACTGAATCTCTCTAACTCACCCAGCCACACAGGTCGCCAAAACCCAAGAGCATTGCCACGAAACACCGGTGGAGACTAGCCACATCATAAGTACCCAAAGAACTAATTATATCTATTACTGTGCTGATCCAACCTACTACCACGCTGTCCTATATCTCCAAGTCCCTTCCAAATTGCCTTCAAATTGATACTTCTCCTTGCTGGAATACCACGATCCTTAACCAAAATTCACCACACAAGAGACCCTAGTATAAAACCACAACGCCCTAAGGCCCATAAGCTGCTGACTTCCCTCTTAAGCACCCCAAAGCACCACAACTGAGATACCCACTCTAAAGAGATCTTATGTGAACCTAAGACTGTTTCCTTCACTTTCTCGATGCAGAAATGCATAATCCACAATGGTAAAAAAAATGTCACAAGTCTCGACACCATCCAATAAAACTCTCAGTTTCTAGCCATATACCAATCTTAAAAATTCCAAATCGCTACATATAATTCTTGAATCCATTAGAACCATTCTCGAGAGTATCCACTCTGCTCAAATCTCAATTGCACCGCCCCAAATGGCCAAACGATTGGTGTCCCATTGGCACGACGACACCCAAAGAAGTAACCCACACTCCTAAGCAATCGAGCAAATTCCTACTCGATGTACACTACATCCTTCGCGAATAACCACTCAATTATTTTAATTTATGATTCCCATATACCCATAGAGTGTAATACAACATGTATCCAGAAATTCCTTTACTCGAGTCATCCCCGATCTCGACCTCTGCAAGTCATACTGATTCACCAGTATACCCCGAACCGAAACTAATACAACACATAACCGTGCAATCAATTCATCAATAGTAGACTCCTTCACTTGGCTCAAATCCATTGGATAAAACATCTGACTACTTACAGTAACCATACCTCATTACTACCATAATACCACAATGAGATTCCATTAAATCCTTCATCCGCTCATGCAACACAAATCATTTAGTACCTCAAATCATCTACAAATCTCGCGTTCATCCTCGTGGTGGTTAAGCCAACTTCCACAGGTGATCCAAACTCAAATTGCAACATATATCACTCACTGGTAAAAGGGAACTCTCTACAAAACATCTTAGGGATCACACAACCTCAGGACACCTCGCATGGGATAACCCACATGTTTTGCCTCAAACTGACACCTCTCTACACCCTTCCATAGTCATCATTACTACTCAATCACTTAATCTTCTCGATTCTGAACTTGTCAACAAGACATGAGAATCTACTTCACTCCACAACTAAACAACATAAGAGATCCCTCCATACACCCACAACTCGAGACCATACGCCAAATCAAGACAGAAATCAGACACCCCAATAGTCCTTTCTACATCTCAAGTAAACTCTTCTCGTCACATTCGAACAATCTGAACATATCCCACAATCATGTCATACTCACCACATAGTCATCCAATCATAAATTCCACTAATAGGGACACCACCGAACATATAAGTCCCAAAAGCACGTGCTCACACACTCGCAATCTCTGTGCTCAAGCTACAGTCAAAACCCGGCCTCAAGTCCTCTAGACTGGACCTTCATCAGCACAGAGAAATCACATCTCGCACCTCATCCATGGAATCACAAGCCACTGGTGCACAGTCGATACCGAGCGCTCACATGCGCATACGAATGCGTGGAAGGAATTCAAAGAGTTACGCTTCAAGCTGAATCCATATCGCACGATAAGGAAAGAAAGATGGGAAGTATATCCTAAATGTCCTGTAGCCTCTCAAAGATAGGTATGGACGCCATCATACCGATCCGCAAGACCCTACTAGACACTTGCTCATTAGTTGTAGAACCTATGGACCTAGAGCTCTGATACCACCTATCACGTCCCAAAATCTGACTAGTCATGATGGAACCTAACCCAACCCGCTAGGTAAGCCAATTGACCACTAACCAATTCCAATAACAGTTAATAAAGCAATTAAGTAAAGAAATATATGAATCTAATACATTTCCCAAGAACTGGTAGTAAGAATAGAGTTTACAAAGCTGAAATGAAATAAATACATAGTCTATTTGAATAGTACATAAATAGAGTTTTACAGATCTAAAGCTACCACAAACAAGAGGCAGCTACAGTCGGGACGTAGGTACGTCTTCAATCCAGCTCCCATCGATCACAGCAACATCAACAGCCAACATCTACACTCAAGGTGCAGAAGTGTAGTATGAGTACAACCGATCATATGTACTCAATAAGTGACAAACCTAACCTTAGATTGAAAGTAGTGACGAGCTTATACCAAGGTCGGGTCCACACCAATAGCCAACAACAGTCCATAACAACTTAAAGCATATGATGAAAGAAGTAACTGAGAGATAAAAAATGCTCAGCAAAATCATGATTTCTGAAAATGGTTCTGCCTTTCAAGTACATCAGTGAAAACCCGAATCGTTTACCGAAGTTGTCAAAAATATGAATAAGTTTGAAAACAATAATTTTTCCCAAAATCCTTTCAATAATGAATAAGATGTTTCGTTTCTTTTCAGATAAAAGTGTGAAATACCTCTCTATATCAACATATCAATGTGTGTAAAAAGTCATGGCTAACGTGATATCGTACAACATGAGGAAAAATGCATCTCTATGCATGTATGTTATGTGTGCATGCCAATGCCATGTATCTCAAAGATGAATCATATACTCACACTCTCAGAGTACTCAATCTCACTGTATCACCATTTCCACTCATCATGCTCAACCACTTGGTACTGTATATGGCCCATACGGCCCAGGGAAGATCCATTCCAGAATATATACATCACTAACCATCAGTCACTCAGTACCGAGGAAGGCCAATCCGGCCCGTGGAAAAAATCCATTTCCAGGTATAAAATGCTTCGGATAAGATCCATGTCCAGGGAAGATCCATCCCTCAATAATATCAACTGCGCTCACTGAGGGTGGCAGACTCCGAAGGGGCTCCTACTGCCCAAGCGCTATCATAAGCTAGATCCAGGCATAAATCAATATAGCATGCTGCAGCGTGCAGCCCGATTCCATAACTGTCAATCATAATCAGGATCTCGGCCTCACTCAGTCATCAATCTCTCCAGTCTCACTCACGGGCTCACAATATCATGAAACTAGCCCGACAACAATGATATGATGTATCAATAAATAACAACTGAGACTGAGATATGATATGAATGCATGAATATGACGGAGTACGAAATATCAATGAAATCAGTGAGATGACAGCAAGAAACGACCACTATGGGTCCCAACAGTATCGGCATAAAGCCTAAACATGATATCTAGCATGATTGGCAGCTCAATTACTTTATCACATGGTGAAAATACGGATATCAACAAAATAGGGCCACTATTCAGTGCCATGGAAATAACAGAGTCCCAATTCACATGGTGCATGCCCATACGCCTGTCACCTAGCATGTGCGTCAGCTCAACACAAAACATAATACGTATTTCGGGGTTTCATACCCTCAACACTAAGATTAGAAGAGTTACTTACCTCGAACAAGCCAATTCCAACACCGAGCAAGCCAAGCGATGCTCCAAACTTCCATCCCACTCTTTCCGACCTCCGAACGGCTCGAAACTAACCAAAAACAACTCAAGTACATCAAACAATGCTAAAGGAACCACTCCCGATCGAAAAAGATCAAATCTTGAATCAAAAGTCCAAAACCGACCAAAAGCCCAACCTGGACCCGCACCTCGAAACCCGACAAAATTTACAAAATCTAACAACTCATTCAATTAAGAGTTCAACCATACTAGTTTCACTCAAATCCAACTCCAATTCGATGTTCAAAACTCAAAAATACATATTATGAAACTTTTGGAAACCCCCAATTTCCTCTATAAAATTCATAATCCAATTACCAAAAACGAAGGTAGATTCGTTATATAAGATAAAAAATGAGTAGAGAACACTTACCCCGGTCCACAAGATGAAAATTGCTCCAAGAATCGCCTCAATCCGAGCGTGGAAATGTTAAAATGAAGCCAAAATCGCGAACCCTTGTATTTATCATTCTGCCCAGCACTTTCGCACCTGCGGTACATTAGCCGCTCCTGCGGCGTCGCATTTGCGACCAAAAACACGCTTATGCGGAAAAGCACTCAAGGTCTGCCATCTCACCTGCGGTAAAATACCCGCATTTGTGCACTCGCAAGTCACCCACTTGTCGCTTCTGCGCTTCTAATCCGCTTATGCGCTCAACTCGCCGCATATGTGCCTTCGCACATGCGAAGCAATCTCCGCTTCTGCGGAACCCTGCTCCCAGTGATATTTCCGCTCTTGCGACCCCTTCGTCGCTTCTGTGACCCTCGCACCTGTGCAAACCAGCCGCTGGTTCGGTCACACCAGAACTAGCAATTTTAGCAAAAATCCAAAATGCAATGAAATGATCTGAACCTCGTCCGAAACTCACCCGAGCTTCTCGGGACCCGGTCCGATTATACCAACAAGTTCCATAACATAATACGGACCTACTCGAGGCCTCAAAACACACACAACAACATCAAAACGACGAATCATACCTCAAATCGAAATTTATGAACTTTGAACTTTCAAATTCAATAACTCGTGCCGAAACATAGCAAATCAATCCGAAATAACTTTAAATTTTGCGCACAAGTCCCAAATAACATAAAGAAGCTATTCCAATTCCCGAAATCACAATCCGAATCCGATATCAAAAGGTCCACTCCCGGTCAAACTTTTCAAAATTTCAACTTTCGCTATTTCAAGCCAAATTCAACAACGGACCTCCGAATCACAATCCGGACGCGCTCCTAAGTCCGAAATCACCTAACGGAGCTAATAGAACAATCAGAACTCCGTTCCTGGTTGAAATTCACAAAAGGTAAAACTTGGTCAACTCTCCCAATTTAAAGACTCTAGCTGAGAATCATTCTTTTAAATCAATTTTGAATAACCTGAAAACCAAAACCGACGATTCACATAAGTAAAATTACATCATACGGAGTTACTCATGCCCTCAAATAGCTGAGCGAAGTGTAAATGCTCAAAACGACCGGTCGGGTCGTTACATAAAGGTTCAAAATTGTTAAATTTTGAAAATTTGAGTGGCTACTTTGCCATTACAATTTAAAATAGGGTGAATGACACAATTATCCACAAAAATAAAACTATTTACCCTTTCCTACCCATTTACTTTTCTACCTATCAAACTAATTATCTTTTCTACCCATGATAGCTTTTGTAAGTAATTTCCTCTCTTTTTCTCCTTTTCTTTTTTATTTCTCTGCTTTTTTCTTTTTTCCTTATTTTCTTTCTTTTCTCCTTTTCTTTTTTCTAGTTTTCTTATTATTTTTCTTTTTTCTCCTTTTCTAATCATTTATATTTCGCCCAAATCATATTATTATTATTATTATTATTATTATTATTATTATTATTATTATTATTATTACCATAATTTAATTTCACACTCAATTTTGGCTCCTTTATTTTGTTTTTTTCTTTATTTTATTTTATTTATTTATTTATTTATTTATTTATTATTCCCATTCTAATTTCATTTAACTCCTTTGTTTCTTTTATTATTTTTTCTTCATAATCTAATTTTATTTATTATTATTTTTCTCTTTTATTCTTCTTTTTTTTATACAATAAGAAAAGATAATTGATATAGTAAATATTTGTTCACCTTTTTTAAATATAACTGTCATAATATACATTTTTTTTATTCAATTATTTGAATGACTTATACATTATAACTGTTTTCTCTTATCTTTTTTGCTTTTATTTTCTTTTTGTTCCTTCTTAATGTCATTTATTATTATTTCAAATTAATTTTAATTTTTTTTTGTTATAATCTAATTCTGCACACATTGTTGGCTCTATTTGTTTATTTTTTTATTTGTTTTCTATTTTTAATATATTAATTATTATAAAATAACTTACTTTAGTATATAGTATATGAAAAATAATATATTAGTAGCAGTTGAAGTATATTATTGCAGTATACTATGATACTCATGTGCTGTATATCATATAATGACAACGTGTATGATATTGAGAACTCTATTAGAAAATTGAAAAATGACCCATTGATTTTGTTTTTGAAAAATTAAAGAAATACAAAATTTAACTATATTGTTACATATGACATATACTGTACTAGTATATTGTTGCAATAACTTATACACTATTGAATTAAATATTATATATCAAAATGGTATATAGTATGTTATTTTGGTATATAGTACAAATTGGTCTTCTTCGCTCGTTCAACTCAATTTCAAACTAAATTTCAAAACTTTACTCCTGAATTTTTACTAAATCTCAAGCTTTAGCCACAACTTCCAATCAAATATTTCAAACTAAATATTTTGGTTTAAGAAAAACAATTGAAAAAATATGAGAACTCAATTGAAAAGTTGAAAAACAAGTCAATAAAAATTTCAAAAATTCTAAAATGACAAAATTGTAATAGTATACTATTATATTATATTGTACAATGTGACAATATATTGTTGGAATGAACTGTATACCAAAATGGTATATAATATATCATTTTGGTATACAGTACAAATATTCTTTGCAAGTTCAACGAAATAAATTATATACTATTGAATTAAATATTACATACCAAAATGGTATATATTATGTTATTTTGTATATAGTACAAATTAGTCTTCTTCGCTCGTTCAACTCAATTTCAACCTAAATTTTAAAAAATCTACTCTAGAATTTCCATCAAATTGACTCAAATTTTAGCCACAATCTCTAATCATATATTTCAAACTAAATATTTTGGTTTAAGAAAAAATTTGATAAAACATGAGAATTCCGTTGGAAAGTTGAAAAAGAATTCAATGAAAATTTCAAAAAATTCTAAAAGGACCAAATTGTAATAGTATACTGTAATTGCATACCGTTGGAATGTATTGTATACCAAAATGTTATATAGTATATCATTTTAGTATACAATGCAAATTCTTCTTCGCGAGTTCAACTCAGTTTTAATCCAAATTTTTAAAAAAATATTGCAAAATCTCGACCAAATTCGCTCAATGTTTAGCAACCTTCAATAAATATTTCAAACAAACCCAAGCAAAATTTAATCAAAACAACTATAAATCAACAAACTGAATATATGAGTCTCAAGCTTCAAGGCACTTCAATGGTGGATTTGACATTTTTAATAGCAAATATGTGAAAATCAATATTAACACTATAATCTACACGTCAAAGAATAACACCAAACTAATTTCCACAACAAAATATTTCAAACATATACTGAAAATTCAGATCTAAAATTTTAAACTCATACACATAAAGTTTCAATTATTTTCTTCAGATCTGAAATTGGATCCACTACTTTGTAGTAGGGGTGTACATGGACTGGGTTTGTTCGATTTTTATCAAAATCAAACCAAACCAACTATATTAGTTTGGATTTATTTGATTTTGTCGGATTTTTCGGGTTTTCGAGTTTTTTGTTACTTAAATATTATTTTAATTTTACTTTGTTAAATATTTGATAAGTAAATATATATTTAATAAAAATATTAAAAAAAATTGAGAAATATATTATCGATTAAAGTGTTCTTATGGGAGAATTCTATCAGTAACACATAATAGTAATTTTTTTAGTCATCTGACAATAATTTTTCGTTGATGTATGCTTTCAGGTTAACCGAATCTAGTAATTAAACATAAAAATTAATATGATACCTAAATATTAATAATCATTTCACATTCGAAAAAGATATAAGAATTTAATAGATCTTAACATATGATATGAATATGGAAGAACAAAGAGATAAACGCATTTCATTAACACTTGATAAGAAAGTGATCATACAACCCATTATTTAAGGTCGATAAATATGGAGCACTTCATATTCTATTAAAATTTATATCCCGCAAGAGAATCCCAAATATTTCTAGACATTTTTTAAAGAAAATTCTATATAAAATTCTAAAAGTATATATAAAAATTATATATTTATATGTCTGATTGGTTCGGGATTTTTTACTCAATACCAAACTAAATCAAACCAAACTAAGTTGGGTTTTTAATCGGTTTGGTTTGACTTTTCGGTTTGGTGCGGTTTTGGTCCGGTTATTATACCTCTACTTTGTAGTATTTCTCTATTGAATAATCAATAGAGACTCACCGAGAACTTTATCCTATTTAATTTTCTTGCCAATGCTATATGGAAGAAAGAATTTAAGAATAAAAGGAATTGCTATCGCAGGAAGAATACGAGAAAAAATGAATTAATGTCGTAAAAGGAAGAAAGAGAAAATGGGGAGAAAAGTAGGGGAACATATAAGGCAGCTTTAAACTAGACAATTGCAGAAAAGGAATGATAGGTAGGTCGGGTAATTAATATGGGTGGGGTAGCTAGATAGTGTAATAATTTTCAAAATGGGTAAAAGCCGGTAAATATTTTGATTTTTATAGGTATATAGTGTAGGTTTCTCTTTAAAATATAGGTAAACTCTAACAGTTACCTAGAAAGTGGCCAATATAGTTAATTTTTACTTTAAAATTGATTGGGCCATCGAAGCTGGGCTTTCATGAAAAACTGGCCAACCAATTTTTTCTCATCGAAATAGGACGGACTTTTTTCACTTTTAGCTCACGCGACACTATTTACATTCGGTGGTCGAAAATGTGTATAAATTTTGTATATATATATGTGTGTGTTTGTATGTGTGCGTGTGTGTTCGGTTATTATTTTGATAGCGGCTATACAATGTCATTTTCTTAAATAGGACAACTAGTTAAAAAGCAGGAAAAGCCTGGTTGTAGCAAAAAGGCCGGGCTCACAGCTGCACTAATCGACCTAGAAATATTTGGTAAAAATTGCATGGGGCGCCCAATTTGGTCGTCCCTTTTTAACTTATACCCGTTTGATCGCCCAATTTGGTCGCCCAAATTGCATCCGTACCTATTTTTTTGTTAAAAGTATTTTAAAAAGACGATTTTGCCCTTATTTAATAAAAGACTATTGACAAAACTATAGACTGTATGGCAAAACTTCAGCATGTTTTGGTATGAAATTTTTGCAAATGAAATAAAACTAAATAACTTCAGCATGCATTAGAAAAAACTAATTAGAAAATTACATACTATAAGACAAAAACTTAAGCATGTTTAGTATGAAGTTTTAACAAATGAACTAAAAAACTTCAATTTGTTTAGACTGAAATTTCGGATAAAACTCATGACAAAACTTCAACATACTTTGGTATGAAGTTTTAGCAAATGAACTAAATAACTTCAGCATGCATTAGCAAAAGCTCATTAGAAAATTCCATACTGCAAGACAAAAACTTATGCATGTTTAGTCTGAAGTTTTAGCAAATGAACTAATAACATAAACATGTTTAGTCTGAAGTTTTAGCAAATGAACTAAAAAACTTAAGCATGTTTAATCTGAATTTTAGCAAATGAACTAAATAACTTCAGCATGTTTAGTCTGAAGTTTTAGCAAATGAACTAAATAACTTCAGCATGCATTAGCAAAAACTCATTAGAAAATTACATACTGCAAGACAAAAATTTAAGCATGTTTAGTCTGAAGTTTTAGCAAATGAACTAAATAACTTAAGCATGTTTAGTCTGAAATTTTAGCAAATGAACTAAAAAACTTAAGCATGTTTAGTCTGAAATTTTAGCAAATGAACTAAATAACTTAAGCATGTTTAGTCTGAAGTTTTAGCAAGTAAACTAAAAAACTTAAGCATGTTTAGTGTGAAGTTTTAGCAAATGAACTAAATAACTTCAGCATGTTTAGACTGAAGTTTCAGATAAAACTCATGATAAAACTGTAGACTGCAGGATAATAACTTCAGCATGCATTAGCATGAAGTTTTAACTTCAACATGAAACAACTTCATGCTACATTAGCATAAAGTTTTAGCTTCAAGGTGAGAGGAGAGGAGGAGATCTCACGCGGTTAATGCGTTTGTTAGGGGTGTAATTATCATATTATTATGAATTTTTTATCAGCTGGCTACCAAATCAATAATTTTTAAAAATAGGGTACAGGTTAAAAGGCGGCACAAATATAGGGTACGACTGCAGATGCCCCAAATTTTTGTCTTCTTTTCTATTCCTTCTTGTTGTCATCCCTTCTCATGGGTGAGAATTAACAGATGTGATGTTTATATCAAACTAGTTCGGATATGCCAGTGCAGTGCACGGGCTACATATAATAACTTTTCTTATTGAAATAACACACTACTCCTAACATTTTCCAGCATAAAGAGTTAATCAGAGAAACATATTAGCAAATAACTTTGTATAATTTTTTCGAAAATAAATTATATTCTGAGTTTTTGATTTTAGAATTCAAAATACGCTTGTTTCTCATAAGAAGCTTTTGTAGAGTCAAATTTATACATGAGCTGATCATTGACTCTTGAAAGATATTCTTAAAAAATCATTGACTAATGAAAGATAAATTTTGTGAACAAAAGTTTTTAACACTTTAATTTAGTTATCATTTCTAAGTTAATGATAACATATATATATATATACTTTTAATACAACTCTGTAAGATGATATTATACACCTTCTTTCATCATATTATTTTTAGAATTTTTACTTATAAAATACATTGTTTGGCAAGAAGGAATGGTTTTCTTTGCAACAAGGGAACACAAGAGTTAATTAACATTGACTTCGTTCTAAAATTCTCATTCTATACACTACAAGTCACTTGGCATATATCCTTGCAATGTATTTGTTACTCTGAAACCTCCATTATATTGATTTGGAAACTCAATTTCTTTTCCTCTAGTTTATTTAGTATCACTTTCTATTCAAGGTAGAGTTCTTATCTTCATGAATCCTATGTGGAATTTTTGTTTGATCCCATTAGATTCTTGAGCTATCTAGCATTTTTTCTTCTTCGGTGTCTAACCAATTTCGGTTAAGTTGTTTCTTTGGGACTTTGGGTTGAGTCTACGTCGTTTCCTTTCATGTTATTTATTTGGATATGTGCTTGTGTTTGTCTAAGTAATTGCCTATTTAAATTGGGTCGTTTGTGTTTATTGAAAATCTTAATTCTTTTTGTTAGAGCTATAAAGAATTATTAGTTTTCTGTAGTGTCATACTTTAACGTGTTAAACATTAATATAAGGTACCAAATAAATTTTAAAAAATATATATAAGGTATTCTATCTGTTCACTTTTACTTGTCCACCATTGACTTTGCACACCCCTTAAGAAATAATAAATAAAGTGCATAATTTACCATGATACCCATATCAATTGGTGTGTAGTTTTAATGTATTTGAAAAATGATTTGGAATGAATAATTAATGCTAAGGGGCAATACAAATAAATATATATAATTTTTTACTTGATATGCAAAAAAATTTATTTTTAGAATATTTGACAACTAAAAGTAAACGAAAGGAGTACCAAATAAGGTAGCTTGATTTTACTTTTAGTAATTCAAATAGAGAGCTAATATCACGAAATGCTAAATTTAACTGGGGTTTGCAAGTTAAGATTGCGTAGGAAAAGATAGTTTAGGTGGGCCGTGGGGGCCACAAGGGAAAAAGTACACATAGTGTAGCACTTAGTATAACATAATTAAAGCACAAAATAATTACTACAATTTTATATCACACGCACATACTGTCTCTCTCATATGTGGAAATAGGAGCTACTTAGACATAGTGGCATTATTGTAAGTAGCCAAGTAGATTAGTTAATTAAGTCTGGTACTTTGGCTTAGTCTATAAATAAAGGTAGTTAGAGTGTACAGTGCATTCGGAACATTATTCTTCTTCTTAGCCAATAACATAATTCATTTCCCTTTTCTTTGTTTTTCTCCTTCCTTCTTAATTATCTAGGGTTGATTGCTAAATCACCCATAGATTCACATGGTATCAGAGCGATTGAGCCACGATTATGAGCCAAATCTACAGATCCAGTAACTAAATTGCTCAACTGATTTACTCGATTTCATCCTGAAAACCTCTCTTTCTTCGGCAATGGCGAATACAGATTTCGATCACAATCATGCAGTGTATCTACACCCTTCAGACATAACCGGAGCTCCGATTGTGTCGATTTAGCTGACCGGATCTTACAATTACTCGATTTGGAGTCGTGCGATGAGGATCCAGCTTTTAGGTAAAAACAAGCTAGGGTTAATTGACGGCACACTGAAGAAAGAAGATTTCGAAGAGGATTTAGGTCACCAATGGGATAGAAGTAATGCAATTATTTTGGGATGGATTATGAGTTCTGTTTCGAAGGAGTTAGTGACAAGAGTGGTGTATGCTAAGAATGCATGTCGAGATTAGGAAGATTTGAATGAGCGTTTTCATAAAGTGAACGCATCTAGAATCTATCAATTGCATAAGGAGATTGTGACACTGCACCAAGGCTCTAACAGTGTATCAACATACTTTACTAAGCTCAAGGAGCTTTGGGATGAGTATGAAAGTATGATTCTAGCCTGTCGTGACAAAGATTTTGTTGAACACTTACATAGGCAAAAGTTGATGCAGTTTTTGATGGGGCTTAATGAGAATTATGAGCAAGCACGAAGTCAGATTCTTATGACAAATCCCACTCCCAATGTTAGTACAACATATGCAATGATCATTGAGAGAGAAAGAGAGAGAGAGAGAGTCAAAGAGCTGTCTCTAATGTATCTATGATGAATGAGGGATCAGAGGCCACAACTTTCATGACTGCAAAAAGAGGAAACTTTCAAGGGCAGAACCGTAGACCAAAGAAAAATTGGAATCTTTACTGTGATTTCTGCAAAATGAAAGGACATACAAAGGAGACATGTTACAAAATAGTAGGGTATCATGCTGATTTCAAGTACAAGAAAAAGGGATCAGGAGCCAATGCTAATACTGCTTACAATGTGAATGTTGAAAATTATAATCCTAATGTTGTAGGATTTAATGCAGGAAGGACTGAGACAACAGACAAGGGACACATGAATGAGATCCCTAGGCTACCATAGTTCAAAACTGATCAGTACAATCAAATTATGAGGATGCTGAACAAAGATGTTCCACAAAACACAATGGCCAACATGGCAGGTATGATACAATCATTAGTGGTTAATGCAGTAAGAAAAGAATGGATCATAGACACTGGGGCAACTAACCACATGTGGCTTGACTTCTGGAGCTGTAGGGAGGTGTATATGCCTAATGGTCAAGTGACTTTGGTATCACATATAGGAGACTGCATAATTTCTAAAGGACAAGTAGTGAAAAATGTGTTGTTTATGCCTGATTTTCAGTACAATCTCATGTTAGTCTCTAAGGTAACTAGAGACCTTCATTGCTCAGTCACCTTTTCCCTGATTTTTGCTTGTTCCAGGACCTCTCAAATGGGAGGATCAAGGGGATTGGTAAAGAGAAAGATGGATTGTACCTCTTCCTACCTGAAGATGAACGAGAAGAAATGAGTAGAGGATTAAATGCACAGGAGAAAGGAGTTGATGTCTCTCTATGTCATAGAAGGTTAGCACATGCTTCTGGAGGAGCTATGAAGGAGGTGCTTGGATTGCCTATTGAGAATTGTATAAATGTAATAGATAAGTGTGATGTTTGTCCCTTAGCTAAGCATACTAGACTGCTTTTTCATTCTAGCAACAGTAGAAGTACTGAACTTTTCAATTGTTACAACTGGATGTTTGGGGACCTTATAACACTTCTACTATTGATGGAAATAAGTACTTTTTAACTATAGTTGATGACTATTCTTGTGTGAGGGTTTTCTTGTTGAAATTTAAAAGTGATGTGATCATTATATTAAGAGATTATTTTAAAATGGTACACACTCAATTTGGTACTATGGTAAAGACAGTGAGGTCAGATAATGGTGGTGAGTTTGTGAATCATAACTTTACTACTTTGTTAAGAGAATTAGGAATAGTACATCAAAGAACATGTGTCTATACTCCTCAACAGAATGGAGTAGCTGAGAAGAAGCATAGACACATTCTTGAGGTGGCAAGGGCCATTAGGTTTCAGGGGCATATCCCTGTGAGATTTTGGGGACATTGTGTTTTGGCAGCTATGTATATCATCAATAGACTACCTTCAGTTGTGCTGCAAGGTAGGTCACCTTATGAGCTATTCCATGGGAAGAGACCAACCCTTCTTCATCTGAGAACTTTGGGGTATTTGTGTTATGCTAATGTCTTGCCTAGACATGACAAATTCAGTGTTAGAGCAGTTAAGGCAGTGCTAATAGGGTATTCTAATGTTACTAAAGGATACCTCTTGTACAACATGGAGAAGAAGGAGTTCTTTGTAAATATGGATGTCACTTTCAAGGAGGGAGTGTTTCCTTTCATGGATATTGAAGGACCTGTTTCACCAACCTCCTGCCAGGAAGGTGTTTATCCTAACCATCCTTCTCATTTTGCAGATGTTGATTCTACCATTCCTACTTCTATAGTAGATGCATTGCAGCCCCCAGTTTTTGTAGAGGCTGATCCACATGCAACATATATACAGCCTCATGTCATGGCTACTGATGCAAATCAACTCTTGGATACACCAATAGTTGCTTCCTCACCTGTCGACCATCAGGAGCAATATGATGCATCACCTAGTTTCTCCCATGCTGATGCAGAACCTGCTGCTCCTCAAGATAGCATTTCCCCTCACACACATACAAATGAGGATAATGTTTTTGAAGAACCTGAACTCTACTCATCAGATGCTTCCACACCCTTGAGGAGATATGGAAGAATGACTAAACAATCATTGTGGTTGACAGATTATATAGTACCTCTGCCAACCAAGAAGCCTGATTCCATGGCTAATTATCTTTCTTATGATCAGCTATCTTCCTCTCACAGAACTTATTTAGGGGTCTTCTCAGCAGTATCTGAACCTACATCTTTTTATGAAGCCTGCAAGGATGCTAGGTGGATAGAAGCAATGCATGCAGAAATAGCAGCACTATAAGCCAACAAAACTTAGGAGTTGGTGTGTTTGCCTCCAGGGAAGACTCCCATTGGGTGTAGATGGGTTTACAAGGTCAAACTTAGAGTTAATGGAGAAATAGAAAGGTTTAAGTCTAGACTAGTAGCCAAAGGCTATAGTCAAAAGAAGGCCTTGACTATAATAAAACATTCTCTCCTGTAGTTAAGATTGCTACTGTTAGGACAGTCCTTTCCTTGGCAGCTATGCAACATTGGCATATCCAACAGATGGATGCTTACAATGCTTTTTTGCAGGGAAACCTAGATGATGAGGTCTATATGGAGTTGCCACAGGGATTTTCAAGCCAGGGGGAGACAATTGGCATATCTAAGCTAGTTTGCAGACTTGTTAAATCCCCGTATGGGTTAAAGCAGGCTAGCAGACAATGTAATTTAAAATTGACTGAAGCCTTATTACAGTCATGATTCAAGCAAAGTGGTCTTGACCATTTATTATTCATTAAATTTAAAGTGATGTATTAGTGATTCTTGTCTATCTCGATGATATACTAATTGATGAAAATAATCAGCAGATGATATATGCAACAAAAGATTCTCTACACAAGGCTTTCAAGATTAAAGATTTAGGAGAGCTAAAGTTCTTTCTTGGAATGGAATTTAGCAGGTCGAGCAAAGGTATTCTGGTGAATCAGAGAAAATATGCCTTGGAGATTATATCTGAGTTGGGGTTGGGAGATGCCAAACCAGCTTGGACACCTCTTGAGATGAATGTTAAGCTGACTGTACCAGAGTATGACAAGCTGACAGGTAATGAAGATGATAATATGCTTGAAGATAAGGGGCGGTATCAAAGATTGATAGGGAAGCTACTGTATTTGACTCTAACAAGATCTGACATAGTATATGCAGTTCAAACGCTTAGTCAATTCCTTCAACAACCCAAAATATCTCATTGGGATGCAGCCATGAGGGTTGCAAGATACATAAAGAGGGAACCGGGACTAGGAGTGTTGTTCAGCAGTGAGAAGTCAGACAAAGTCTCTATGTTCTGTGATACAGACTGGGCATCATGTCCCAACTCAAGAAGATCAGTCTCTGGGTTCTTGATCAAATATGGTAAGTCATTGATCTCATGGAAATCCAAGAAGCAAAGCACAATATCAAAAAGTTCAGCAGAAGCTGAATATAGGAGCATGGCCAGTGTTGTATCTGAAGCTGTTTGGTTGATTAGGTTATTGAAAGAGTTGGGAGCAGCTGTAGCATTACCAGTTGATCAGTATTGTGATAATAAAGTAACCTTACAAATAGCTGTTAATCCAGTATATCATGAAAGGATTAAACATATTGAAATAGATTGCCATTTTATCAGGGAGAAGATACAAATGGGATTGGTTAGAACACAACATATTGCCTCAAGAGACCAACTAGCAGACATATTGACAAAAGGGCTTAACAGAATACATCATGAGTTGTTGACTGGCAAGCTAGGAGTACTTAATGTGTTTGTACCTGCTAGCTTGAGGGGGGGGGGGGGGGGGGGGGG
>AWOL01S0001543.1:153587-164964 GCA_000715115.1 Nicotiana otophora
CTGAGGGAGGATCTGAAAAAGAAGGATGAAGATCTGCTCTCATATGTGGAGCGGCTCAACGCTCTAGAAGGGGCGTTGAAGAGGAAGAAAGAAGAGGTGGAGTTGATCAGGGGTGTTGAGGCTCAGTGCCGCGACCTCCAGAGTCAGGTCGACCAGTTGCAAGATCAATTGGATGAGAGCTAGTTTCAAGTGGATGGGATCAAGGAGGAAGAAGATGGCAAGAAACAGCTAATCGAGGAGGCGGAGTCTTCCCGGAGACAAACTCGGAGGAGGGCTGCCCTTTTTGATTTAGAAAATAAGAGTCGATGTGTTGACCGAGATAATGTTCATCGATAGCTGAAGCTAAAGAGGCTCGGCTTGAGGAAAGGATTAGCGAGTTAGAGATAAAGAATGCTGAGATGCATGAGCGGGTTTCTGCTGTAGAGAGCGAGAATACTAGACTAATTGAACGGTCCTCCACTTCTCATGCCTCTGAGTTTTCGGCCATTCCACGAGAGCAGTACGAGGGTTGGATCCTTGCTGAGCCTCGAGTAGAGGTGGTCCGAGAGTTGGGCCAAACGGGCTTCGTCTACGAGATAGGATTGGAGAAGGCCCGAGTTAAAGCTCGTGAGGCTCAATTCGCCTGTGGTTAAGACCCCGACACATCTCAGCCTGATGCAGAAGGTGACGATGAAGAGGACCTTCTCGATATTGAAATAAATGGCTGGTGCAACTCTGCTTATAACCGAGGCGACGATGAAGAAGGCGGTAGAGACCAAGGCAAAGACAGTCATTAAACATTCTGCCCTTGTTTAGCTTTTTGTAATTTTCATTTTTTTGTTTGTGTCTTCGTGTGCCTTTGTAAATACTCTTATCTAAATATTAAAGTCAACTTTTGTTTTATGCATAACTTTGTTTTCTTCCCTTTGTTGTTGCCCTCTGGGTTGCGATGGTTGTGGGGCTAGGGAAGTTTACTTAAGCAGATTGAGTGATTGCCTTTTGTGTAGGTGTGGAGTTGCCATGGGCTGAGGGGTTTTGTTCGAGCTGGTCGAACGTACCTCCTAGTTAAGATGTGGCTAGGGGCCGAGGAGTCTTGTTCGAGCTGGTCAAACGTATGTCTTCTTAGTTAAGACGTGGCCAAGGGCCGAGGGGTTTTCTTCGAACTGGTCAAACGTACCTATTAGTTGAGATATGGCCAAGGGCCGAGGGGTTTTGTTCGAGCTGGTCCAACATACCTCTTAGATGAGATGTGGCCAAGGGCCGAGAGGTTTTGTTCGAACTGGTCGAACGTACCTCTTAGTTGAGATGTGGCCAAGGGCCGAGGTGTTTTGTTCGAACTGGTTGAATGCACCTCGTACTTGAGATGTGGCCAAGGGTTGAGGGGTTTTGTTCGAACTGGTAGAACGCACCTCTTAGTTGAGATATGACTAAAGGCCGAGGGGTTTTGTTCGAACTGGTCGAACGTACCTCTTAGTTGAGAAACTTAGGAGAGCAGTTCTAATAAACATGTATCTTATTCATTTTAATCACATTGTGTCGATTACATCATTTCACCCTAAGGTATTTTTGGAGAAAATTACAAGCTTTAGGTGCTGGCTGATGTTCCAGTCCCAGTCCCAGTATATCTAGTCCCTTCATTGTATGATTCAGAGATTCTTGAGGAGTCGGGCAATGAAATGTGGTCATTCCCACATACTCAAACTCAAAATGTCCGTATGTTTCCTCGTGAAAAACATCCTTGAGAAAACATTGTGGGACAAAACTCAAGTGAGGGAAAAAGAGTACAACCTACGAGACATTCGTGTTTTTTTAGAAGTTGAAGTACTTGAGATGGCTAATATTCCAATTGTTCGGTAGTAACTTTCCTTCAAATGTTTCCAGTTGGAATGACTTCTTGTCTGCCTTGCCTACGATTTTGTATGGTCCGTCCTATTTTACTCCTAATTTCCCTTCTAGGGGGTATCTTCCTGCTTGGGTCTTGGCCTTGAGCTTGTAGTCTCCGACCTTGAGTAACCGTACCTTGTCCTTTCTTTTGTAGTAGCGTTCTACTTGTTTTTTCTATGCGACCACTCTTACATACGCCATGTCTCTCCGTTCTTCGACTTCGTCGAGATCCTGTCTTCTGTTCTCGTTATTATTATTGTCTCTCTCGTTGGTGTACCTTAGACTAAAGAGTAAGGTGTCTCTCCCGTACTTGTTTTTGGGGTTGTCCTATGTGCCCAGAATACTCCTGGGAATGTCTCAGGACATAGTCCCTTAGTATCTTCGAGTCTCTTCTTTAGGATGTTCAAAATCGATTTGTTGGAGGATTCTGCTTGGCCGTTGCCGGATGGATGGTACGGGGTTTAGAGTATTCTTTTGATATGCCAATTTTCGAAAATCTCGATAATTGTTCTCCCTGTGAACTGGGGTCCGTTATCGTAACTTATTTCTTTGGGCAGGCCAAATCTGCAGATGATGTTCTTCCATATGAAGCTGATTATTTCTTGCTCACGAATTTGGGCGACTGCACCTGCTTCCACCCATTTAGAGAAGTAGTCAGTCAAAACTAAAAGGAATCTAACGTTATATCATCCCAGCGGGAGTGGTCCCACGATGTCCATTCCCTATTTGATGAATGTCCACGGCGACATGACGGAATGGAGGTGTTTGCCTGCTTGGTATTGGGGCGTATTGCTGGCATTGTTTGCACTTCTTTACGAATTCCAGGGCGTCATTCTTCATGGTGGGCCAATAGCATCCTGCCTGTGTGAGGCATCTTACAAGTACTCGATCGCCGGAGTTATTGCCACAGTGGCCTTCGTGAATTTCCCCGAGGACACGTTGAGTTTGGTTTAGGCCCAAGCATTTTGCCAAGGGGCCCTCGTACGTCCTTTTATGCAATTCGTTGTTGAGAAGGCTGTACCTTGCCATTTGCATCCTCAACTTCCAGGCTTCCTTTTTGTCATTTTGGAGAGCACCGTCCTACAAGTAATTTATAATGCAATTGCGCCACTCCCAGGTTAAGCTTATAAATTTTACCTCGATGTGATCCAAGGCTGAGCTGAGGAAAAGCACCACATTTTTGTCCTCAGTGGTTATGTTTTTTGTTGCGGCGACCAATTTTGCGAGGTCGTCTGCTTCGACGTTCTGATTTCGTGAAATTTGGTCGAGCTAGCATTCATCAAATTTGGGTAACAGTTTGCAGATCTTGGTCTGGTACTTTTGTAACCTCTTCTTTTTGATTTAGTAAGTCCCAGTAACTTGGTTGACTACGAGCTGTGAGTCGCAGTTTAGTCTTAGGCGCCTCGCCTCGTATTCAAGTGCTAACCTTAGTCCTGTAATTACTATCTCATACTCAGCCTCGTTGTTAGTCATATCTGGGAACCTTATAGATTGACAGATTATTTTGCCAGTGGTGACTTCGAGGATGAGTCCCAGTCCGGATCCACATACGTTAGATGCGCCATCAGTGTGCAAGAACCAAAGGTCTTGTGTCAGGCCATAAACTTACGTGGCTTCCTTTTTGGCCTCGGGCAACACCTTGGCGCTTAAGTCAGCAACAAAGTCGGCGAGCACGTGTGACTTTATTGATGTGCGAGGCTGGTAAGTGATGTCGTGCTCACTTAAATCTATTTCCCATTTGGCCAGCCTCCATGACAGTTCGGGTTTGTGCAGTATGTTCCTTAAAATAAAAGTGTTGACTACCGAGATTGGATGGCATTGGAAGTATGCCTTAGCTTTCTTGAAGCTATGACAAGGGCCATGGCCAATTTCTCGAGGTGAGAATACCTAATTACAGTGCCGATAAGTTTCTTACTGATATAGTAAATTGGAGATTGCCTACTTTTGTCTTCTCGAATTAGGACCGCACTTACTGCTACCTCTGAAACTGCAAGATAGATGAGGAGACGTTCTCTAGGCTCAAGCTTTGAGAATAGGGTTGGTGATGACAATTATTCCTTGAACTCCTTCAACGCTTGTTTGCATTCGGTCATCCATTCAAGGCCGTTGTCCTTTTTGACTACATTGAATATGTGGCATCTATCAAACAGTCTCGAGATAAATCTAGATAAGGCGGCGATTCGACCCGTCAGTCGTTGGACTTGTTTCTTGGTAGTTAGGTGCTCTGATATTCCGTCGATATCCTTAATTTGATCTAGTTTAACCTCGATCCTGCACTGTGATACCAAGAAATCCAGAAATTTACCCGAAGTCACGCTAAATACGTATTTCTCGGGGTTCAGTTTCATCCCGTACTTCCTCAAAATTTTGAATGCTTTAGATGGTCGATGTGATCTTCAGCCCTCAAAGATTTAACTAACATGTCGTCAATATATACTTCCATGGTCTTGTCGATCTGGTTTTTGAACATTTTCATGACTAACCTTTGATACGTGGCCCCTGCGTTCTTCAACCCGAATGGCATGACCCTATAGCAGTACGTTCCCCTGTGAGTGATGAATGTAGTTTCTCCTGGACGTCCTTCTCCATAAGTATCTGGTTGTAGCCCGAGTATGCATCTAGAAAACTTAGCAACTCGTGTCCCGTTGTGGCATCGATGAGTTGGTCGATATGCGACAGTGGGAATGAATCCTTCGAACAAGATTTGTTTAGGTCGGTGAAGTCTAGGCACATCCTCCACTTCCCGTTCTTCTTTTTGACCATTACTACATTGGAGATCCATTTGGGGTACTTCGATTCCCTGATAGAGTCATTTTCTAGGTGTTTCTCTACTTCCTCGTGGATGGCCTCGTTGATGGCAGGGGTTGAACTTTCATCGGACCTGCCTTACTGAAGGGTAGTAGAGGTCCACGTTCGGCTTGTGCGTAGCTATCTCTTTGGGGATGCCTGGCATATCTACATGGCTAAAAGCGAACAAGTCTGTGATAGTTATTAAGAATTGACTAAACTTACCTGGATCCTTGAGCTTGCTGCCTATGTAGGCCTTTTGGGTCTAACTAGATAGGATCGAGGTCTTCTATGGTCAAACCTGCAGCTTCAATTGTTTCTGGTTCTGTAATGGTGTCCTTGGGTTCGACCTGAAGGGACCTCGACCTTACTGATTGCTATGCTTCCTTTTTTCTTTCTTTCTTTTGTTGAGTGGTCGTACTATCCAGGGCAATCCGATAGCACTCCCTGGATGTGCGTTGTCCCCCTCGTATGCTGAATATTCCCAAGGCGTCGGGAATTTGATCACTTGGTACAGGCTAGAAGGGATTGCCCTTATGGGGTGTATCCACGGCCGACCTATGATGGCGTTGTACACCGACCTGAAGGTGCCCTTGTTGTAGGAGTGCCACCACTTCTAACCTTAGATCGTGGCAATCCTTGATCTTATGTCCTCAGTCTTGGTGGAACGCACAGAAGGAGTCTGACTTCCTTGTGTTCGGGTTGGATGTCATCTTCAATGGCCACTTCACCTTTGGTCCAAGCTTCTCGAGTGCATAGACCATAGATGTAGGTGACACACAGAAGTTATGGGAAGATAGTAAAGGAACCATGCCTCGATTGCTTCTGGAGATGTCTGATCTTTGCCTAGAGGGGACGTCTTCGCAGTGGAGGTTGGGGACAGGTGTCTTGTTGTAAGGTTGATGTCGATCTATGCCCGGTTGCAGCATTGGAGGGCCTCTCCTCGTATTATCCTTACGTTCCCTCTTGGGTTCGGATTGGACTGAAATGAGTCATCAGGTTGGCCCATTAAGGTCTTCGTCGTCTGCTTTGACCTCGGTGTAATAGGAATTATAGATCTCATCCCAGGTAGCCGGTGGGTATTTCATCAATCGACTCAGCAACTTTCTTGTCGCCCTCGAACCTTCTATGTTTAGACCATTCTGGAAGGCTGCTATGTCCATTCCTTCAGAGACATTTGGTAAGGTCATCCTCACTCTGTTGAACCAAGCTAAGAAGTCCCTCAATGTTTCCCTTGGGATTTCCTGATGGAGAAAATGTCGTTTACCCTAGTTTCGGCGTTCTTGGCCCTGACATGCGCCGTTACAAACTTGTCTGCCATTTCCTCGAATGTTTCTATGGAGTAGTTCAGCAGCTACGAATACCACGTCAATTGCCCCCTATGAGGGTTTCACTGAACTTCTTTAACAAGATGGAGGATATCAATTCGTTGTTCTGGTCGTTGCCCTTTACTGCGGTGACATAATGGGTCACATGGTCCTCAGAGTCGGTCGTCCCGTCGTAGATTCTAAGGTACAGGGGCATCTTGAAAGTTTCTGGTATGGCATGAGTAGTTGCTTCTTCCTTGTACGGTTGATCTACAAACCTACCGGCGTCCCTTTTTGGTATTAATGTGGGGGAGCCTAGTATCTTGTCTACCCATTCTTGGTTCTCTTTCATATGTTCCTTGAGTGTCATATTCTCGATCTCCATTTCCTCCGTTCGTTTTAACACCGCGGCGAGGGCGCTGTCACCTACACAATTAGCAATCGTATGGGTATTACCCGAAGTTGGGAGTTTAGCTGATCGTCCTGCCCACTCTTGTGTTGGGTTCCAGGGATTCTTGGGGTTTCCACAGTTGTGCACGGGACCTGTTTCTTATTACGCTGACCAAGGTGCTAGTTCACCAGGTCTCTAGGAGTTTTTTGATGGCAGGTAGTGCTCCTTCTTCCGCGGACGTGGAAGCCTCTTTGCCGTTAGGTTTGGTCATGCTACAGAAGGGTGCTGGTGACTTTCTTAGCCTTGGGGATGTCGTAGGGGTTATTTCTTCTTCCTGCGTTTCATACCCTTCCTCGATGGCACTCATTAGATTGAGAGGGACATTGTCTGCCACTCTTGCTCCTTTTCCTTGGTTACCGCCATGGTGTTCTTGTATGCAAATAAAAAGAAGGAACAACTTTACTGTATATTAGGTCAACAAGTTTTGATCGTTGTAGATCTAAATGAAAACTAATAGTTTGAATATGAAATCCCACATACGGCGCCAAACTGTATGACCCAAAAAATAGATCTTGGTTTTATATAATTAGATTTGTTGAGAAATAGGGTTAATCACAACCAGCATTAATATTCAAGATAGATCTAGCAGTTTAAGGCCCGTATTTACAGTATAATGTTAAATAAGGCAGTCTTGAGATATTAATTGAACAATAATGATTTGAAAATATAAAGGAGAGCAAACTATTATAATAAATGACTTCTAAATAGTAAATGAGATGGATAACCCGACAAGGATGAGATCCTCAGACGTGTTTTCTAACAATGATAGATAATGATAAACAATCATGTATTCCAATCCTTCTTGGGTCGGGAGAGGAATAAAAGAAGGAAAGTATAAAGTTATGCTTTGTTTCTATTCTATAAAATGTGAATCTTGTACAAACAATGTTGATGAAATTCTTTACAAAAGGTCCAATCCCCTTTCAAATCTACATCTCTTCCTATTTATAATAGCACATGGGCCACAAAACCCTAGATAGTATAACGGAAGGGAATATCTATCGGAACATTCTCTAGGGAATCTAAATCCTAAGACTGGTCTTCACTTCGTACTGAGGATGGTTGTTCATCCGCGTCTTCGTCCTCTTCTTCTGCTAAGCCATTTCGATTTCGACACCACTTTATCTTTCATATCTGACCTCGACCTTTTGGAGTCATATCGACACGTCACTACAAGCAAAGGCTTTATTACCGTTGTCCAGGTCAAACACATAAAATTAAGTTTTCGCCCATACAATAACTAAGAAAGTATCTAGGACCAATGGCAGAGCTATGTTCAAACAAAGAAATTCAATTTAATATCTTCTGTTGAAAAATTATACTACACAATATATATATATATATATATTACAGAATACTTTAAATTTATTGAAAAAGGGGTTCCAAAAAAATTCAAGGTCACACGTATGAATCATAGTAGTGATAATCTTGCATCTTTTTGAATCCCCTAATTAGGAGTTTTGGTTTTGTCACTAATCGTTTGAAACGAGGGATAAGGGATCATTAATCCCAGAATTAAATTTAAGATGAGTTATCCAACATTTGTGTGATGACCCAAAAGGTCATCTTATATTTTAAAACTCGAATCTGCGCTTTTAAGCCTTACAAATATCATTTTTTACCCTCCTCTATTTGCGTAGGCAGTCCGGGCAGGTTTCCGGAAAGCTTTTATGTTGAAAACTGATGAAAATAAGAATTTTTACCTTAAAAGTTAATTTTAGTTGATTTCGGTCAATATTTTTGGTAAATGTGTCTGGATCTGTGCTTTGACGGTCCCGGTAGGTCCGTATCGAATTATGGGACCTGAGCGTATGCCCAGAATCGAATTCGGAGGTTCCTAGCTCAAGTTATAAATTTTTGATGAAAATTAAAAGTCTAAAAATTAATTATTTTTAAGAATTGATTGATGTTTGTCATTGTTAGTACCGGGTCCGTATTTTAGTTTCGGAGCCCGGTACAGGTTTATTATGATATTTAAGACATGTCTGTAAAATTTGGTGAGAAATGGAGTTGATTTAACGTGATTCGGATGTCTAGTTGAGAAATTAGAAGTTTTAAAGTGTTCTTGAGAATTTCATTTGATTTGGTGCTAAATTTAGAGTTCTAGGTGTTATTTTGGCGATTTGATCACACGAGTAAGTTTGTATGATATGTTTGGACTTGTGTGCATGTTTGGTTTGGAGCCCCGAGGGCTCGGGTGAGTTTCGGATACGCCACGGGATATTTTGGACTTGGAAAAAATCTAGTTTCTGCAGATTCTGGTGTCTGACATATCCTTCTTCGCATTCGCGAAGGTCCTCTCGCAAACGCAAAGAGTAATTTGATGAGGCTGAGACTTCTTCTTCACGAACGGAAGGCCTGGTCGCGAACACGAAGTGATGGGGGATTTACCCTTCGCGAACGCGATCGACTCAAACACGAACGCGAAGCATGTGGGGACCTGTGGAGGGGTTGGTCGTTCCTTCATCGCGAACGTGAGCCATGCCTCGCGAACGCGAAGGCCAGGGGGAGTAATCATCGCGNTGAGCTGGGCCTCGCGAACGCGAAGGCTTGGCAGCCAGTACCCTTCGCGAACGCGATGAACACTATCGCCCAGCACTTAACAGAATCCAAAATGGGAGTTTTTCCAAAAAACTCATTTTTCTCAAAAACCAAACGCTGAGGGGCAATTTTTCAAGAGTCATTCCTTCCCCAAATTGCTGGTAAGTGATTCTAAACCATTGTTTTCAATTACCCATTACATTTCTTGAATTTTCAACCTAAAATCTAGAGTTTTCATGGTAGAATTAGGGGTTAGGGTAGAAAATAGGAATTTTGAAAATTTGGGGATTTAGACCTCAATTTGAGTTCGGATTCCAAAACTAATTACATATTCGGGCTTGGGGTTAATGGGTAGAAAGATTTTGGTCTGAACCTCGGGTTTTGACCAAGCGGGCCCGGAGTCGATTTTTCGACTTTTTGGAGGAAAATTTGGGACATTTAATTTATGCAATATAATTGATTCCTTTAGAAATATTTGATATTATTGAGTCATTTTTGAATAGATACGAGTGGTTTGGAGGTAAATTCCAAAGGAACACCTGTGATTGAGAATTAAGTGGCCTTCGGAGCGAGAGTGTTGTGTCTAACCCTGACTTGAGGGAATTAGGAACCTTAGATTATTTGCTAAGTGAAATTCATGTGAGCGGCGTATATGTGAGGTGACGAGTACCTATGCGCCGCCAATTTACCTGTTTTTTCATGTTTCTCTGTTTTTCTGATATTGTCTCATTCCTATGCCAAATTGCTACGTGTTATACTAGTGTTGTTCAATTTATCGTTCTTATCATGTTTACGGATTTTCTGGTGATAATTGAGTTTTTATTTCAAAGTTGAGATTGATATTATGGAACCAAATGTTGAAGTAAGGTTTGTACTTGTTATTCTATCTCCCTGTTGTTATTTATGCATTGCATTATGGTAATGGAGAGTGTTAATGCACGAAGGGTGATGCCGTGCCATATTGTGAGTGTTAATGCACGAAGGGTGATGCCGTGCCATATTGTGAGTGTTAATGCACGAAGGGTGATGCCGTGCCATATTGTGAGTGTTAATGCACGAAGGGTGATGCCGTGCCATATTGTGAGTGTTAATGCACGAAGGGTGATGCCGTGCCATATTGTGAGTGTTAATGCACGAAGGGTGATGCCGTGCCATATTGTGAGTGTTAATGCACGAAGGGTGATGCCGTGCCATATTGTGAGTGTTAATGCACGAAGGGTGATGTCGTGCCATGATATGAGAGTTAATGCACGAAGGGTGATGCCGTGCCGTTTCTATTAATTTTATGGTGAGATTGAGAGTAAAAGCACGAAGGGTGATGCCGTGCATTTTTCCTTATTGTATTCACTATTCCTGTTGATTCATGGTATATTGACTGCTCCGGTGATCATTCTGTTGTAGTTCTTTATCTTTTATTCCCCTCAGTATGTCTCCCCTCCCGATATTTCCTGTTTAGTTCTTCATTCCTGTTATTTGCGTATACACTGCTAAATTGTACAAGTTGATTATAGGTGCTTTGCCTTAGCCTCGGCACTACTTCGTCAAGGTTAGGCTCGACACTTACCAGTACATAGGGTCGGTTGTATTGATGCTGCACTCTGCACTTTCTGTGCAAATTTTGATACCGGCTCAGGTTGATCGAGATTTNTCTATGCGCCGCCAATTTATCTGTTTTGTTTTTCATGTTTCTCTATTTTTCTGATATTGTCTCATTCATACCTATGCCAAATTACTACGTGTTATACTAGTGTTGTTCAAATTATCGTTCTTATCATGTTTACGNCTTTTATGTCCTATTGTTTTCTTTCATTCAGACAGTTGTATTTCGTTCAGACTATTACTTATAGTAAGTTCTAGAATGCTCGTGAATTGTGACTCTAGATTCGGGTGGTAGTAGTTAATACAGATTTATGATATTCTGCACTTGTTATATTTCATCGTAGTTAATTATTGCTAATTACTGAACGGAAATAAGGAATTAGTAAATGATTCTCTAACGTTGGCTTGCTTAGTAAGTGAAATGTTAGGCACCATCACGGTCCCGTCGGTGGGAAATTTCGGGTCGTGACAGTTGGTATCAGAGCACTAGGTTGCCTAGGTCTCACGATTCATGAGCAAGCTTAGTAGAGTCTAGAGGATCGGTACAGAGACGTCTGTGCTTATCTTTCAGAGGCTATGAAGTTTAGGAACAAGTTTCACGTCTATTCTTATTTGTCGTGCGATTTTGCTTTCTCAATACTGATTGAACTCTTCTACTCTTATTCTCTCGCAGATGGTGAGAACACGTACCGCTTTNTGTTCCGTATTGTGAGTATTAATGCACGAAGGTGATGCCGTGCCACATTGTGAGTGTTAATGCACGAATGGTGATGCCGTACCATATTGTGAGTGTTAATGCACGAAGGGTGATGTCGTGCCATGATATGAG